>JBBKCR010176632.1:0-14762 GCA_037577295.1 Ladigesia roloffi | reverse complement strand
GCAGGAGATAGGACTAGGTGGAGACAGATGATTCGCTGTGGCGACCCCTGAAGGGAAAAGCCGAAAGAGGAAGAAGATTGTATATACATTTTTGCATGATATGAAATACCCCAATATAAAATAATAATCCTGAAAGTGTCCATTCTGTCATACGTGAACACACCACAGCACACAGTGTAACAACTTGAAATTCTTCCTCTGCATTTAACCACATTCACCAAGTGAAGCCAGTAAGACGGCGCCCGGGGAGCAGTGTGTGGGGATGGTACCTTGCTCAAGGATACCTCAGAAATGCCCCTAGCAGTCCTGGGAGTCGAAACCCCGACTTCCAGACCGCTAGGCTACCAGCTGCCCCAATTATGCCATAATTTAAAATGATAGTACAAAACGTACACTTTCTCTATCTCTCTGTCTCTATCTATCTATCTATCTATCTATCTATCTATCTATCTATCTATCTATCTATCTATCTATTATATATTACTTTGAGTTACTTTGAAGTGAAAGCGTTCTGTTTGAAGTTTATGGTTTCTTGGTCTTGCAGGTTTTGGTCAGCAGCTGCCGGACATGTTCCTCTGGGATTATCCCTAACGAGAAGATCCGCAACATCGGCATCTCTGCACATATTGACTCGGGAAAGACCACCCTGACTGAGCGGGTTCTTTACTACACAGGCAGGATCGCAGAGATGCACGAGGTGAGGACAGTCCCTGTATTGTACTGTGTAAAAATCATAAGTCACCCCTCATCCCTTGGTGCAAACATGCTTTTTTATTATCTTTGGCATATTGAGTAGATTAGGAGAAATAAATGGGAGCAGGTGTTGTACTGTGACAGGCTGCAAAGTGATTAAAGACACAAAGAGCCTAGATAAAGGAGTTCTAACCATTCATCATTCAGCACCACCAGTATACTGATGATTGCCTGATCATCTAGAATCATCTGTTCCTGTTTCTTCACTGGTTCAGGACTTTCAGTTAGATGGTTCTGCCTGAATGAATCATTGGTCACGTTCCTTCAGAAAGCCTCGAGAACTGATCCTTGAATCTACATTTTTTTTCTTCTTCAGGTCAGAGGAAAGGATGGAGTCGGAGCTGTCATGGACTCTATGGAGCTGGAGAGACAGAGAGGCATCACCATCCAGTCAGCTGCCACCTACACCATGTGGAAGCAACACAACATCAACATCATCGACACCCCAGGTGAGGAGGGACTGGATGATGCAGTTCGTTGACGTGGATTCGTCATGCTGGTTGTTCCTCTATCCTTTCCACACTGACCTCTCTCTCTCCTCAGGTCACGTGGACTTTACAATCGAGGTGGAGCGGTCTCTGCGGGTTCTGGATGGAGCTGTGCTGGTCCTGTGTGCGGTTGGAGGTGTGCAGTGTCAGACACTGACCGTCAACAGACAGATGAAGCGCTACAACGTGCCTTTCCTCACCTTCATCAACAAGCTGGACCGTCTGGGAGCGAATCCTTACAGGGCGCTGCAGCAGCTCAGGTGAGCTGGAGTGCAGGTCTATGCCTGGTTTGTGTTGCATTTTAAAGAAGCTCTAAGACATTCGTATTCACCAAAGAGCGCTTGTGATTATTTTCTGATGATGTCAGCGTGTGCTGTTATGATCTACATCTACTGGCCAGCCAATCAGAACAGAGGGATGTATACACTGTTGCACCTTTGCACACACCATTGTACATTTATGCTCCGTCACACACAGCATTGTACGTACCTTCACACATGCCATAGTATGTCTCCACGTCTTCACACACACCATTGTGCATCTACACACATGAGACTCAAGTTTATGAACTCCATGTAACACAGTGAGATGTAGAGATTAGAGGGGAAATATCACCCCCTGCTGGAGGGTTCAGTATACTGTTTTTTGAAATCCTATGTGAAATATCAGTATTTTACTGCAATGAACAGAGATTGCAATGCCTATCAAGATATGAAAGGGCCTGTATCATCACTTTCCTGGTTTATAGTCTGTAATATGTGTCAAATTGTGTGTGCCATCCGCACAGTACATATATGGAAAATATGATGTAAAATCAGCCTGTTTTCTTAAAACCTTTTCCCTTCTTTCCTTTTTTTTCTGTTCTAGAACAAAACTGAGTCAGAATGCAGCTTTTGTCAGCATCCCTATCGGGCTGGAGGGAAACCTGCGAGGCATCATTGACCTCGTTGAGGAGCGCAGCATCTATTTCGAAGGTCCTTGTGGGTAAGGATGATGTAGAAATTCAGTCTGTATATTCCAGAGAACATTCTCTGAACAGTGTAGTTGGGTGTAATGTTGTAAATATTATTTTATGTGATTTATGTATATAATATATGTATATGTCTATAAATGTGTATATAAATGTGTGTGTGTGTGTGTATATATACTTTAGGCAGTATTTCAGATGCTATAAAAATCTTTTTAAAAACATTTTTAGACAATTAATAATCGTGCAAAGCTTTTCCCATTCCTCATATTACTGGAAGAAGATCAGCTAGCCCTTTTAAGACATATAGTAATATAAACACACCATGCATAGCAGAAAATGCATATGAATGGATGGGGTGTCCTGACATCTCTGCCAAGCCAAAATTTTAGACTATTCAATTACAAAAAGTTTATTGCATGACAACCTGTTTGCCCTGTCTGTGCCCCTCCCACAGTCAGAGTCTCCGTTACGATGAGATCCCAGCAGAGATGCGGGCGGAGGCGGCTGAGCGCAGACAGGAGCTGGTGGAGTGTGTGGCCAATGCTGATGAAATGCTTGGAGAGATATTTCTGGAAGAAAGAGGACCCACCACAGATGAACTGAAGGTGCCTATTCTATGCTATGCTATGCTATGCTATGTCCGGTCTCTAGCCTGAAAGTGCTTCTGTTTGGGTATTAGTTTATGTTTATGTTCAGGGTGACAGTGTATACTTTATACCATATGTGATATTGGATACAAGCAAGTCCACTTACCTGTAGTGATGGTGATGGAGAATTTGTACTAAATTGGTTAAATAATTGTTTTTTACAAATGGTGGTTATGCAGCATTAATGCGTTCTAACTTGGTCTGGGAACTGAAAGTAGGTTCCAAATTAAAACATGAGAAAATGCCCAGCACCTGGTACCCCAATTTCTGTTTCCCAAGTTTTGGTTTTGTCTGCTGCTTTGTTATAATGCAAATATGTTTCACACCCATTTTAGGTGAAGACATCTTGCATAAACTTATTAAAATGTTTTCATGTTTTGGGACCGTTTTACTACCTTTGCTGCTGCGACATTCTGGGTATTAAGAATAAAACAAAACAAAAACAAAATGGCGAATTACTAAGTGCCAGGAACGGTGAGTGGATGGGATAGGAATTCATAGAATTAGGGCTGGGTATCATTAGAATTTTAACACACTGAGCGGACAGAGCGGCGCTCTGCACATTGCCAGCACACATTTTTAATCAGAATATTTGTAGTAACACTCTTCTCTCATGATGCAAACAGGAAACTCAGGACACAGTTTAGATCAGGGGTGGGCAAATCCAGTCCTGGAGGACAAGTGTCCTGTTTGATGGTAGTCCTCCTCAAACACATTCACTAAACCTGATAATTAACTGGCGATTAAAGTTAAATCAGGTGATTCTGAGGAGGGAAATCACCAAAACGTGCTGGACTACGTGCTGGACTATTTGCCCACCCCTGGTTTAGACCTTATTTCTCCTTAAAATCACCATAAAATAACCACTGAATCTTCTCACATCTTTTCTTGTCTTTATTTTTAGTACCAAATTATAGAAAGTGGCATCAGTATCGAAGTTTCAGTATTTAAAAAAAGCATATTCAGTATCCTAACCGTACCAGTCAGTGGTTATCTATTTTTGTTGTATTTTTTGTGACTGTTCAGTTTTTTCTGTAGTGTTTGTATTGTCCAGCTGACTCCTCAGTAATGTACAGTAGTATGTAAAAACGGTGATCTCTGTGTCCCCAGGCGGCTCTGCGCAGGGCGACTGTCCAGCGCTCCTTCTCTCCGGTGCTGGTGGGCAGCGCTCTCAAGAACAAAGGAGTCCAGCCCCTGCTGGACGCCGTAATCGACTACCTGCCCGACCCCAGCGAAGTCAACAACTACGCCATCCTCAACGAGGAGTGAGTTCTATATTCACCTCTCTGTCTCAATATCCCAACATACATAACACCTTAAACACATAGATTGAAGTCACTTTGATTGAAGCCTAGATCCAGTCCTCATTTCTTTAGGTAGTTTGACAAACATCCAATAGCATTTTTGCACCAACAAAGCAAAAAAAAAGAAATGAAATATGGCTCAAGACTTGCAAAATACAGTTTCTCCACTTTGGAGGGATCAGTGAGGAATAGATGTAAGCTTTTTTGAAGTCACCCAAATTAAATTTGGTTTGCAAAAAGTAAAATTGCATCAGTTTAAGGCATATTTGCTGTTTACTTCCAGGGAGTCGAATAATAGCACCAAGATTCTGATGGATTCAAGAAGAGACGCCACAAAGCCGTTTGTGGGTTTGGCTTTCAAACTAGAGGTGAGGATGTTTTGGACTTCGGAGGCTGTTTTTAGGTAAATAAGTTTTTCTGGGGTTGTTCTCTGACCCTCGTGTGTTCTGCCCAACTCGTATCCAGGCCGGACGCTTTGGTCAGCTGACCTATGTGCGAGTCTACCAGGGCTGCCTGAAGAAGGGGGAGAACATCTACAACACTCGCACAGGCAAGAAGGTTCGAATCCAGAGACTGGTGCGCCTGCATGCAGACCAAATGGAGGTGAGTGTGTGAGTGGGTGTATGGAGGCTCTATGGATCCCAACTTTGTGCCCTTAATTAAAGTAAAACAGCCAAATCCTTAGAAATTCATGTTTTCCACTAAAATTTTTATTCAGGTGAAATTTTATTCAGAAATATTATTAATTCTCACTTCATTGTATTAAAATATATCTGCTTTATCTAAATACAGAAATTCAAATATATGTTTAGATATCCATACATTTTATGTGTACCCCTCTGTAGTGTTTGTGTGCACAACCCAGTGTTTTGTCTCTCACTTTATCTTTTCCACACCAAACACAGGCCTCTGCAACTGCAGGGCCACTGACCAGATACTGACTGTTGGTTCATTGGGAATGTTCACGAACATTGTTCTCTTCTTCTGTCTTATTTTGTCATATTGCATATATTAACATTTCTCATATGTTAATGAGCTTTTCATGCTCGTTTCCCTCAGGATGTGGAGGAGGTGTATGCAGGCGATATCTGCGCCCTGTTCGGAATCGACTGTGCCAGTGGAGACACGTTCACTGCCCGAATGAGCACCAGCCTCTCCATGGTAAGCACGCCTTCTTAGGTCTGTGTGTGTTCAGTAGAACTTATTCAGGTACATTCTATTTGTTTTCTTGAATTCACTGATTTTGTGATGTCACAAAAAAACAGCACATTTACACACAGTACTGTCTTGAGCCCCCCTTATTTCTTTCTATTTTTATTAGGCCTATTCAATAGACTAAAAATATTTTCCTGCAAAGGGCTGAAAGGAGCCTAGATAAAGGAGTTCCAACCACTTAGTGTTCAGCACCACCAGTATACTGATCACCACCTGACCATCTGGAATCATCTGCTCCTGGTTCTTCACTGATGACATTTGATGACATTTGTTCTGCTTGAGTGATTTAAGACTGCATGAAAATACATAAAAGTGAATTTCTTCCACACCTACAGCAGTTTTACTTTGTGCATTTGTGATGTGATTATGCTGTTATTTCATTAAGACTGAGATTTTAGATCAAATAAACATTAATTTGATCATTATTTGTATTGGACAGGAGTCCATCCATGTCCCGGAGCCTGTTATCTCCATGGCTATTAAACCAGCAAACAAGGTAGGCCCTGCCTTTATGCACATACAACTAGAGTATAAACTAAACCCTGCAGTGACTGGTTATCCTGTGTTTACTCTGGGCTCTTTAGAATGACACAGAAAAGTTCTCCAAAGGTATCGGCCGCTTCACCAGAGAAGACCCCACGTTCAGGGTGCACTTTGACACAGAGAGTAAAGAGACCATTATCTCAGGCATGGGGGAGCTCCATCTGGAGATCTACGCACAGGTAGAGCATCGTTTATTTCATTAAAGGAAGTGTATGATCGTCTTCAATCTGGATTAAAGCTACATACCACTCATTTGCGTTTTTACAAAGATTTAGTGTGTGTGTGTGTGTGTGCGTAGAGAATGGACAAGGAATATAACTGCCCGTGTTTGATGGGGAAGCCTAAAGTGGCCTTTAGAGAGACGGTGACCAGCCCTGTGCAGTAAGTCCTGCTCCCACCTCTTGTATCAAATTCTCTTTTACAGCACAAGCTACAATGTCCTAAACAATGTCTTTAACATTGCTGTTCTTATAATAACGATGCAGTGTTTCCCCTACCATTAAACCAACTGGGTGCATTAAGTCTTAATCTGCATGCACAGAAGCATAAAATACATAAAATAAATGAATGGCTTTAATGCACATGTTGCTATTTATTTCTCAGATCTCATTAGTTGCCTGGAATAAAGTGAAGTTATAAAGTATTCAAATATCAGATGGATTATAGATCAACTAGATCATGATTTGTCACCTCGGTGATGAAGTTTCAATTCTACTTTGCATCTTCTAGGTTTGATTTCACCCACAAGAAGCAGTCGGGGGGTTCAGGGCAGTTCGGTAAAGTGGTGGGAGTGCTGGAACCCCTGGAGCCTGAAAATTACACCAAGGTCGAATTCGAAGACCAGACCGTCGGAACTAATGTACCCAAGCAGTTTGTCCCAGCTGTCGAAAAGGTAAGGATGTTTTTTCTTATGTGCCTCCATAAAAATGTGGTAAACCCTCGTCTTTATTCCAGTAGGCGCCTGTGTTTTAGAGCCCTTAAAGACATGACTGGTGCCTTTAGACAGTTTCTGCTTAAAAAACGAGCCTTATGATGTGATTGTCCTTCCTTGAAGCATGTTTGGTAGGTTCTGATCACTGCACACCTGTTCCCCGTCCACCAAGATCTGCTGGTTTGGAGATGTTGGGTCATCCAGACATCAGTTTGGTTCTTGTCCCATTTTTCTGCTTCTGACTTCAAAAACTGACTGCTCACTCACTGCATAATGTCATAAAACCCCCTCAACAGGTTACTACGGCATCAGGTCTCACTGTCCCTCTCAGTGGCTTGGAAGTTATATTGTATATTAAAAAAACATATTCTTGATGTCCTTTATTCTGAAATAGAACTAAAACTCCACAATATATCAAACACATATTACGATGAGCCAGCTGTGAAAGTCAAGGCAGAGTCATCTAAAAACTCATTGCAGGATCTCTGGGGCCTACATACTTCATACCTCTCAGTAACTGAGCCTCAGGAGATGGTACAAAGGACCAGATTATGTAAAATTCTCCACAATTCTGGCTAAGATTCAATCTGACAACCAAAGCCTTTGATGGTGCTTGTCTCTGGGTGGGGTCTCCACCTCAGGGTTTGAAATGTGAAGTGTAGGACTTGACCGAGCTCATTTGTTGAAACAAAGCTCTTATTAGAGTGAGAGTCCCCTTGGAAGACACTGAGGGAGCTCGAATTATGAATGAATCCTTGCCTGTAATCTCTTCTCCTTGTTCTCACACTCCTCGCCCCTCGTTTATACATGAATTCTTTTCATCCCTTCCTACTGTAGGGCTTTAGAGACGCCTGTGAGAAGGGGCCTCTGTCAGGACATAAAATATCAGGCGTTCGATTCGTACTGGAGGACGGAGCGAATCACATGGTGGACTCTAACGAGATCTCCTTCATCCGAGCCGGAGAGGGCGCCATGAAACAAGGTAGGCTTTTGGTAACTCAGTGTTGATCCAGGCTCCTTTGTATTAATGCAGTATTGTGTGAAGTTAGTGCTGAAGGCTGTGCTCTTAGTCTTTATCATTATACAGAACTAGGCAAATAGTTTAAAGGCATTTTAACATAATAATACATGAAAACAAACCAGAAGACATATTAAAGACATATTTTGTTTGTAAAAGGTAATTTGAGAGTCGTGGGCTGGTGAGGAAAACACAGGTTCAGTTCCAGGTTCCTCCTCGGTTCCTTCATCCCTGATTTTATCTAATGAAGTATTGATTGAGCTGAACCAAGTATTTAAGGTATAAGATATATGGGGTGTCCATGAAGAGTAAACACATACATAGCATTACCATATAAATATTAGTTGTATATATTCTTATATGAGCTTTTATAAAAGCCTATGCTGCTCAAATAAACGGGTTATAAATATAACTTTCTCATGTGCCTACTACTTTTACATACTAGTGTACATTGAAGGGAGAAACAAAACGCCGGGTTGCCTGTATATCTTTAGATGTATGTTTGATTCCAGATGTCTATAGTATAAAATTGCATATTGAGTTTTAAATTCTCACTATTTTCTCACTAACAGCCATGGAGAACGCGAACACGGCCATTCTGGAGCCGATCATGTCTGTGGAGATCGTGGCTCCTGATGAATTCCAGGGGGCGGTGATTGCTGGGGTGAACCGGCGCCACGGCGTGATCACGGGGCAGGACGGAGCGGAGGGATACTTCACGCTGTACGCTGATGTGAGTGAAAAGTAGCTGAACTCTGTAAAAACACATTTGGAATAAAAAAATTACTAAAAAAAAAAAACACTAGTTCTAATCTACCCGTCCATGTTTTGCAGGTCCCCCTCAACGACATGTTTGGTTATTCCACAGAGCTGCGGTCCTGCACGGAGGTAGGGAAACATTTTATTCTAAAATTGTGTAAGAATTCAGATTTTGTAAGAATTAAGATTCTTATCAGCTCAGAAACGCATATCAAACATGGAACTACAAGTGAAGTTATATCCCTGTTTATAATACTCTGCAAAAGTATTGTGGCACCCCACATATCTATATATTTTGTTTCCAAAGATCCAGACTTGATTATATTTTAATGTAGTTTTGAGGAACAGTTCTCCAGGCTTCCTGAATGAATTTTTTAAACAGTGACCTATGTGATCTACGGATGAATCATTTAAGCGTGTATGAATTAGTGATCTACATATGAATCATTCATTGGTCACAAAGCACATCTACCTATATAGGAGTGAACCAGGGAGGAAACCAGTGATCAGTATACTGGTGGTGCTGAATGCTGATTGTTTGGAACTCCTTTATCTAGGCTCCTTTTTTCTTTATGCACTTTGCAGCCTAAAAAAGTTTTTTTGTAGCAAAACATAAAACATAAAGAAATGAGGGGCTGCCCAAGTCTTTTGCTCAGTACTGTAAATTCCCTTATTGGTTAGTCATAAATAAGTATTCACACAGAATAACAGAGGCAAATATCTTTATAAAAGCTGTTTTTGAGTACCAAAAATACATTTACTCTAATCCTACCGGTCTAAATAATCTACAAAAAACAGATTAGAGCCAATACTGATCAAATAAAAACGGACACTGTGGTAGTGTTTGGTAGCTCTTTGACAATCAGGAGGTGAAGGAAAGTATTTCTGGAATTGCATCTGTGTGGTGATCCATAATGTGTGTGTGTTTGTGCTATAGGGTAAAGGGGAGTACACCATGGAGTACAGCAGGTATGAGCCCTGCCTGCCTTCTGTACAAGAGGAGCTTGTTAATAAGTACCTGGAGGCAACAGGCCAACTGCCCGCCAAGAAAAGCAAATGGAAGAGCTGAGGATGAACACACTATAACACACACACACAGAAAATGGTCAATTAAATAATTTATGTATTTTTAAGCTGTTGCTCTGCTGGACTGTTTAGGTTGAGCTCAAAGGGCAACTTTGGGCATGTACAGATGATTCTGTACTATGTACAGCGTATGTTGGGTGTCTGAATGCCAATTAAAATATCTCAACTAACATACGTGTCTTTGTCCATTAAAGAAAGTTGTAGGGAAATGAGCAGTTTGGATCAGGTTTTTGGGTAAGGGCAGCAGGTTCCTTTCTATTTTACTTCACTCTGACACTCATCTGTCCAAATTGGACAGGAGCTATACAAATCTTGAGCCACCCTTCATCTCTTCATATTTTGACTCCAAAGAGCCAGGTCTTCTTGATTTTTTATGTAATCTTGAGGAGGTTCTCCAGGGTTCCTAATAGTTTCAATGACCAGTCCAGTCCCTGAACCGGACCAGTCTGTTATGCCACATAGTGACCTCTGTAAAAATCCTTCAAGCAGAACAAAGAGCATCTAACTGAAGTTCTAAAACAGTTGCTGATGATTCCAGATGATCAGGCGGTGATCAGTATACTCGTGGTGCTGAATACTGAGTGGTTAGAACTCCTTGATCTAGACTCCGTATCTTTAGGCAGTTTGCAGCCTGTCACAGTAAAATATTTGTTTCCATTTCTTTCCTTTATGCAATCTACTCAATATGATTAAGCACATCCCAGAACGAAGAACTTGAACAATCGGTAGAGAATCAGTTTGTAAGGTCTTAATCACTAATTAGCATAGGCCTAAGCATTATCTTTGACAAAATCCCTTAAATTATCATAGTCAACTAATACCTGATAGCAAGTACATTTAGACAAGGATTTAAGGTTAAGGAAAAGTGAAAACGAGTTTAAACCGTCATTAGTGTTGATATAGAAACCGCTTGGCCAACAAAAACGAGCCACGCTTTGTAAAAATTAAGTTCCTTCACATAAAGAATGGGAATGCCTTGAGGACATTCATGTGTTTATATGTTAGGTTCTTTTTTTATTGATGACAAAAATGCAACCTCAAGATTACAAAAACTGCCGCAATATAGCTCAATGTACATTATAACATGTAATGAAAGAAATACAACAGATACAGGAGAACAGCCTGTTGGAGCTTTGAGCCACAGCTGATAGTAGTCATCATTCCTTGCATGAAACATCACTGCCCTTTGTACAGTTTGAGTGGGTTTGTATTCGACTGGTTGAAATATATCTTGGGTTTGGGCCAGCTGGCATCACTGAGTCGGGGCTTTGCAGTGGCATCGTGGCAGCTGTTCAGTCTCTAACACTGTCGTGCCACTTGCTGGAGACCAGGAGACCAGCAGCTTCCAACGGATTATCTCCTGCAAAGTACAAGCACTCATACAGTCAGGCTGTCAGGCCTGTGAAGCTGCAGCTACTTCTTCTCATATCATTAAAACATGTTTTTCATGCAGATTGTATACAGGCATAATAAACCCACATGACCCTGATCTCAGGGGAAGCGTGCAGTTTAAATCATTTGATCATTAGATATTTGTTACCTGAGAAGGCATGTCATGCAGGAGGATCTGATATTCGAACCTCAGCTGCTCATCTTGGCTCTCCTGATGGAAGATAAAGACACATTTTTGTTCAGTGTTCGAGATGGAATCCTGAACATCTAGGCCTCTGAACATAATATCTGGTTACAGTTACTGCTGTAATAAAAATGTTTTAAGAAGTTTCAGAGTCTGACTGGAAGGCTGTTCCAGAGATCCTGACCTGCAACTGAAAAAGCCCTTTAGTTTTTAAACTAGACCTGGGAAAATGAAGTAGTCAGATATGTAACACACACATACATATTACATTATATTGTATTATATTATGTATTATATATAATATATTATATTAGTTAAGTTGTAAAGTGGCCCCATACACATATGTGAACAGTGTGAAAGTCTTTCCTGTATTTAAATATTAAACCCATTCACCAAATGAAGCAGCGGGCTGCTAGGAACACAGCACCTGGGGAGCAGTGCGTGGGGACATTACCTTGCTCAAGGTACCTCAGAATTGACACTAGCAGTTGGGATTCCAACCCACAACTTTCTGTTTTGAGGGGCAACTTCCTAACTACCTGACTGCCACAAAATGGGAATGAGCTCAGGAACTGCTGGGATTTAAATCCAGGATCTTCTGTTTACCTGCTTTAACCAACTAAGCCACAGCACCACTCCATACTACCTAGATTATATACTGCTGATCTCTATTATTAACAAAACTATACTCTTATTTTTAATAATTGTTATTTACTTATAGTTGTATTTGTGTATATAGCATAGTGTACTTCACACGGAGTATTTTTTGGAGGGTTTTTAGATTTGTTTAGACAGTGTGGTCCAGGACTAGGCTTTATGCAAACCGCATGACAATGTTTAGCCCTAGCTTGAGCATAATAAGTGTTTACTAAATCGGTGAGGAGAGGAGAGGAGACCAAATGGGACATCTGCCTACCAGCTGTGTGACCTTGGCCACCTGAGCCATGTTGAACAGTGTGTTCTCGTTGGACTCGTTCAGCATGATGAAGCTGGAGGCCACACCCGCCAAGGTCCAGAACGGTTTCATCTCTGGGTCAATGTTGCCATAGCTGTCTAAAAAGAGAAAAGCGCCTTAAGTTCCTTATACAGCCTCATGCAGTCGGAGCATGTTACAAATGTAGGCGAATGTAGAGTTAGGAGTCTTGCTCAAGGACTTTACATATAATGGACTCTAAATGTAAAATGCCTCCAAACTTTTTTGATTGCTCAACCAAATGACTGGCCTGGTTATTGCTTCAGGTTACCTGGTATTTGTAGGTTTATTTTGTTTCAGTTCTTTAACCTGTAAAACTACCATTAAATATGATTTCAGCAAATAAATAAAGCGCTCAAGACCCCTCCCCCGGTTGGTGTCCCCACCCACTTGTGAGCATACACTGTCCTTAAACCTAAATTAAAAGAACATTAATTCAGGCCATTTTTGTTTTTTATGTGTGACCCCACTGTTAAAACCCCAGTAGCAGTTATAATTATTACATGTTCCTTAAATTGTACTAACGCTGGTTCTCTGTGAGACAGGACCACCAAACAAAGCTCAGCATGACACAAGTGAAAGTGATCAATCAGTCATATGTGAACACAATACTGCACACAGTGTGAACAGCATGAAATTCCTCCTCAGCATTTAAACCCGTTCACCAAGTGAAGTAGGTGGCATCCAACTCGGCATTCGGGGAGCAGTGTGTGTGGAGGTTACTCAGGTACCGCGCGGTCTTGGGGATCGATCCCCCGACTTTCTGATCGCAGGGTCACCTAACACTTTGAGCATCAACACAAACCAGAAGAATACGGAGTTGTTTCGCCATAGAATGACAATTAATTTTGCTTCTGGCACAGATCCATGCGGATCCATCGTGTTCTAATTGTTAAACGATATTTAATATATTCAAAGCAACAAGGTAAAATCAATGTTTAGAAATACTCTAACACAGTGTTCCAGTTATTTTCTGTATGTAAATAATTGGCTGGGCCAGATGAATCATCTACAAAATCATCAACAAACACTAGCAGACAATTTATTTGTGGGAAGTGGGAGGTCAACCCCAGTTTTACACTGTGTGGGGGACACCCAAAGGTTTCTGGGATACCCAAAGTTTCTGGGACACCATAAGGTTTGGATTTAGTCTCCCAGTTATGTCGTACACAAATTTCCTGGAGATGTTGGCGGTCATACCTGGTATGTCCTTCCCAGAAACTGCATTCTCTGGTGATTTGTAGCGCTGGAAGAACTCCTGTTCCTTAGTGGAGGTGTTTGCCTGAGGTAGACCGTCCCATGAGCTGTTGACCTGGGGTTGTTGCTGTGTCTCCCCTCTTGGGTAAAGTATCTCCACTGAGAGCTGCCCCTCTGAGCCCTGGAGATCAAGACACTTAATCTGAATTGCTTTAAAAAATAGATCTAATTTACACATATTTACTCCTGGTCATTTATAATAACATACTTTTTGAGCTTCAGTATACCATACAACACAAGTCGTTTACTGAATCAACACCAAACACACAGTGTTCCATATTTCTGAGCACAGGACTGTCAGATCAATGGCAATTTATTTCTAAGCTACATCTTCATACTGTACTGAGCTTTGGTGCATAAAGCCAGATTAGATTTTTTTTTGTGTTTTAAATGATTGCTGGAGACAGTTCCGTTGTCACTGGATATTGATAAGGATGTTTCCCTACTGTCCCAACCTAATTCTGCACCCTTAGGGGTGCACTTACTTCGTCTAAAAAATCCACCCACCCCTTAATGCCAAAACTGGCCTAGAGCAACAGCATGACCAGAAGGTTCAAGAGACAGTGAGGTCAGAACTTAGATAAATATAATTTCATGGAAGTAAAACAGAATTACCTCGCCCACCCAGTCCTTCACCGAGACGTCCAGAAAGTACTTCATCCCTGCTTCAGCCATATCCTGTTCGCAAGAGATTCATAAAATCATAAAACGTGGCCTTTTTTCTATTTTTCTACATAATTCATTGGATATGATTGACATAATTTAATGTCTCTAAAAGCTACTTTAGTTATTCCATGAAATGGTATAATTAGCTTCCATATAAACACAAAGAGACACTTAGAGCTTCGCTGAGAGTCGATAGTGAATAAAGCGGCTGCATTTGTGTTGGAGACGTCTGGTTCCATTCCACCTCCACTTTCAATAAGTGTAAACATTTCTCTATGTTTAACATTCACATACCAAATACACACTCCGAATAAAATAAAATAAAAATTGTCAATTACTGAAATTCTATTTACATATAACACACATAAACACACGTGTGTTGTGCATAGATAGATAGATAGATAGACAGATAGACAGATAGACAGATAGATTGATAGATTGATAGATAGATAGATAGATAGATAGATAGATAGATAGATAGATAGATAGATAGATAGAATGATAGAAAGATAGATAGATAGATAGATAGATAGATAGATAGATAGATAGATAGATAGATAGATAGATAGATAGATA
>JBBKCR010176622.1:0-14762 GCA_037577295.1 Ladigesia roloffi | reverse complement strand
GTAGACTGGGGGGGGGGGGGGGGTGACAGTGGGTCCCCAGCTCAGAACTCCATTGAGTTTGATTGCTGGGGGCGTAGAATAGTATTCAGTATGGATATAGGTACTACGACTAAAAATCTTTTTGTGAACATAAAAATGGGACTTCTTCATGAGATCGGTTGTCGTATATTTGACACATTTCTGTTAATCCTTCCATTGCAGAGAATTTACTTATTCGCATAAATCATCTTTTGCCTTTTAGGTATCAAATAAAATGGTTGTTTAACGCTGCAACACATTTTAATGCGGATCAGCTCTCAAAAAGCCTCACAGGAATCTGAAGTCTCCATATTTCAGTATTGATCCGCTTATCCCTAATGTACGGTGTGATTGTTTATTTTTTTAACCAACTGAGTCATTGTGTGTTGATGAATTATGTAAGCCCCACAAGGAAGAGAGTAATTTTAGAGTGCAAATAACTGCAGGTCTGATTATATTTGTCAGCTGTCATTAAAGTTACTCCACAGGGGTTCCTGATTCCCGGTAGGAACTCTGTGTCATTTGTAGTCTAGTGCTGCTGCATGGTGCTATCGCCCTTTCTTACAAAAACTGTTGCCTTGGTGTTTGGACCTCTACTGTCCTGAATTAAAAGAGGGAATGCGAGGGCAGCAGCAACAATCTTTCTGGCTGCAAACAACATCCTTGTTGCGAGCTTTAAGAGAGATTGTCTTGGGAGAGGCGGACCCACTTGATCAGAGAAAGAAATTGCACTCAGCAGCTTAAAGCTTACATCAGACCCACCTCTCATATTCTCATTCCTCGGTTTCAGTCATCATTGACGTCTGGCAAAGCCCCACTGAGACCTACAGCTTCACGGGCTTCCAGCCTCTTTTACCCTCTGACATAAACACCACTAGAATGATGTCACTGAAATTCAATGTACACGGGGAAATGGAGATTAATGGAACTGTCTCCATGCTGTCCATTCAGGGATGCAAGAGGACGAGAGGGTCAGAAGCAATGTAATGGAAAAGCATAGATGCAGATCTCAGTGGACTGACAGCAGAGCAGTGTCCTCATGCAAAGCCTTCATCTGTTATCTCTCCACAACCTCCAGCAGCATGCGATGGATATGACGAGGTTAATGGCGCTGTTGACTGTGCAGGAAAAGCAAAGACATATACAAAGCATGATTGGCACCTATGACTAAATTATGGAAATATGAGGTAATTCCTCTTTGTCGGAAAGCGAGTACGAGTGAAATGAAATGTCTCCTGAGCCCCTCCTTGCAGGATAATGGGTGTTTGTGTAACACAACAAAGGGATGGATGGTGGCATTCCTCTACACTAAGTGGCATACATCAGAAAGACAGTGCATCATGTGGAGTGTATAGCCTTTCCCAGAAACCAGGGTTTGTTTTTCTCAAACCAGAGAGATGAGCCACATATGAAAACCAGTCTGAGCTATGCATTTGTGTGTTTATACAGCTCCTCATTAAAAGTGGTCTCAAGGCAAGACTGCTTTTTCAGGGTTTTGAGTAATCAGTTTAGGCCTTGGGCCTTTTCGTGAGTTTTCTGCCTGAATGTTTTGTTTTCTGATTGTTGCAGCTGCTGATGAGGCTAGGCTTGCTGTCATTTTTACTTTTCATATTAAGATAATGAATGAGATTGGAATGAGGTTTCAGCTCTCTCCACCTCTCTCTTGATGTTATTCAGAATGGAGCCATCATAAAGCTGGAGTCAGTGGGACCCAGGCCTCAGAGAATTTGCACTAGTTGTTATTGGGCTTTGAATGATTTACTCTGCAGAACACTTGAGATTTTTTTTATTTAAATGAAATTTGAGATTTGTATGTGCAATAGGAGACACTTTTAGTATTTAATGCTCAAGTGATGCTGAAGAGCTGCAATTTGGAAGGCTTTGCAGTTGCTATAGTAATTATAGCAGTAGCTGATAAATCTGTGATGTTTTTTTTATTTTAATATATATAAAAACTAAAATGATCTTCTCCTTTCTCTTCTTACTCCCAGCACTGGTTCTGAAGGAAATTGAACATTTTACATGTTCAAACCCATCCAGTTTAGCTCAAATACGAATTGATAATTTATGAGCAAATGTCCAAAACTCTCTTAGTTAAAACTCATTTTTTGTGATTTATTAGGTAACACTGCTATTGGCATATTTTTACATCGCCTCTTTATGTGCAACATTGTAACTCACCAAAACTCACTAGGCCATTGCCCGACACATGCTACAAAATTAGACGAATTTTAAAAACTCAGTCAGTCCACTCACACAGTCATAAGGGGTACTTACTTACCCAGGTCTCCCAGACGGTAGATCACAAATTGTAATTGACTCCATGCTGTGTCATATAATAGGATATAAATAATAAACTTGTACATAATTTTGTGAGATTGAATCTCGAAAACATGTTTTCATTATAATTTTTAAACAACTTTGCCCAAACTAAAATGTGCCAGAGTTCCAAAAAATCTGTGAATGACTGAAGCCACAAACTCAAAACACTAAAATATACAAATATTTGTCAATACTAATATTGTGTTTACGTGCCAGTGTTAGTGCCAGTTTCGATGTGGATGCCAGAGTGCACACAAATGCCAGAGTGCATATAATGCATATAAGCAGTGTTGTTTTGAATGTGTAATAGTTATTTGATGGCCAGTTTACTGCACCCCAGAAGACCCGAAGGTTTGGGAAACTCAGGTGAAAAAAGTCTGCATTATATTATTGTTACTGCATTTGTTACACTTCAGAAATAAAAGTTCTTTGTAATGGAAATGTCTGTAGCCACGAGTAAAACTGCCCTTCAAAGTGAGGACATTTCTTTCAGCTGGCAATGAGCAAACTCCACAGCACAGAGTGAAAAGCTCTTTTGGACTGAAAAACGTACTTTCTGTGGAACCAGCCAAAACATACTAAGTGAGCAAGTGTGTGGCTGGGTGCCAAAATGTGTTGCCAAAACAGCTGTGATCTGCTGAGTTATGGACATCTGAAGATGACCTGTGCTGCCTAGCACCAAGATATTAGCAGCAGATTGCTTAACTGGATTGAGATCTGGTGAATCTAGAATCCGAGTCAATATCTTTGTCACAAATCAGTCTTGAGTTGTATTTTTTTGCCACCTTCTTCCACTGCTACAAGGTCCATCTCTAAAGCTCATGTGCCCTTTGTGAACACAGGTGTGTTCTAGCACTTTTCTATCATATCGCAGATCAAAGTATCTATATACATATAGACACTTTGATATGGACACTTTGATCTATGAGAGCAAGACAGAAGGAGAAAAAGAGAGAGAGAGAAAGAGAGAGAAGAGAAATAGAGAGACAGAGAGATCTGCCAGCTCAATTAGGGCTCAGACCTGAATTCTGTAAAACTGCTTTGTGAGAAAATCAGCTGAAGTACACCTATATAAATACAAAATGTATAATTGAATATTAAGACTTCTCTCAAGCCCCAGAAGCCCCTGTTGTTTCTCTTCTGGTTGGTAGCAAAATGTATTGGGAGGACAGCAGAGCTCCAGGACTAGTGATGCTCTCACACACTGAACATCATATTGCGCATGTGGTTGAAAGGTGCTGACTTGAAGAATGTGGTGACCCTTTATGAATTTAGAAAGCACTGTCTTGTCTCTTGAGAACGGCTGTTGAGTCATGATCTGATGCTCGGAGGATGACGCAGTCCTCCACCGCAAGCAGTATGAACCACTGTCCAGCACCACAAAGAGTATGACACACTGCTCGCCACTGAAAGTCACATGATTATAATGTAACCACAACATGATTATAATGTACCCCCTCCACAATAGTCCATGCTATTTAGAGCGCCATCTGAATACATACAGCCTATTTGGTGTCCATTGTATTGGAACCAAAATCCAAAGCTCCACTTCAGCTCAATAGAAACACTTCCTTTTTTTGGTTGTTATTTGACATAATATCTCTTTGGTTAATGTGGTTACTAATACCGTGATTCATGAGCGATAAGGAATCTGCATCTGTGAAGCAGGGTGTTGGGTCTTGCTGAGTGATCTGTTCGAATTGTGCATGTGGACCAGTAGGCAGAGAACTATTTATCGAATAGAATTGTTCAAATGTGGCTGATGGCAGTGGGCCAAAGCACAGCCATTTCCATGAATGCTTTCAGAGCCCAAACCGTTCTGACTGTGGCTGAATAATGCAATAATGTTGGACACTGCATGCTAATGGAGGTCCTGAAATGGCCTTCTGCCTAAACATCGCCACAAATAAATAAAAGAAGTTTGTTTTCAAGAATTTAAAATGTTTGTAGAAGCTTGATATTACTCTTGAACATGCAAGGAAGAAAAAGTACAAGTTGATTTCATAATGACAGAGAGAGTTGTTTAACATAAATGTTTCCTATCTGAGGGGATGGTGTCACAGAGGTATTGAGAAACAACAACAAAAGCTCATTACAGTCTATTTTATATCATTTATGTTTTATAAACCATGTAAAATACTCTTAGATATGCAAGTAACTAAGTACCTGTGCATATATTCTCATTTTAAATAAACAAGCATATTAATGTTTGGATGATGTTTGAATTCTTTAAACTGTGAAGACACTGAAATGTTTTTTTTTTTTTTTTTTTTGGAAATATGTTTTCATTTCATCTTTGATTGTTTTGACAATTTTCATAACTTTGCCAAGATGCTAGAGATGCAATTAATAATAAAAAAGAAGATCATTTCTGCCTGCATAGCCTTGCCTTAAAAACCACTTGGTTTAGAAAAACAAAAACAAAATCGAATAAACAATTTAAACCATCTCCTGGTGTCAAAGTTACAGTATTTCAGTCTACACTTTATAAGGTCACACAGAATAAAAGAGTAGCAAGTATCAATATAATTACAAATATGGGGTGCCACGGTGGTGCAGGGGTTAGCGATGTTGCCTCACAGCAAGAAGGTCCTGTGTTCGACTCCTGGGTTGGGCGCAGGGTCTTTCTGTGTGGAGTTTGCCTGGTCTTCCCGTGACCGCGTGGGTTTCCTCCTACCACCAAAAACATTATTGATTGGGAGATAGGTGGATTGAGCACGCTAAATTGCCCCTAGATGTGAGTGTGTGGCCCTGCGACGTGCTGGCGACTGTCCAGCCCATCTCCGAGCGTGGGAAAAAGGGGTAGAAAATGGATGGAATTTTGAATGGCAGGATATAACACATGGAAAACAAATTTAGTAACATTTATTTTATATTAGCAGCAAGGGCTCGATATTCTTTGAGCCCTTTCCCTTGAAATGTAACAAATAAACCTGCAAAAGCTGTACGGTAAAACATGATTTCCGAATTCTGCAACGCTGCCAGCACTGTACGTGTTTTGGGAGGAATTTCCAGCCCCTTGTCAGGCCTCTTAAATCCGACTTCTGACTTGGCTCTTGTAAGGTCGTCATAACTGGATTATTACATTCCACAAAGCTGCTAAATCCCACTGCTGGAAATAAATGGAGACGCCAACTCAGTTGAATCCTGCTGAAAATATAACAATGCAGATTTGCTCCGGGACAACACTATGAAAAAGGGTTCAGTGCATGAAAGTTTTTTTCTGTTATCAATATGTCTCGAACATAGTCCAAACACGGGTGTAGACAGAGGATAAGTGCATGATGTCTGACGTGCAGGATATAAAACTGGAAATCAGGGGGTCATGTTCATCTATTCTTCTCCAAAGTCTGACTTGTATTTGAAACATATCAAAATATGGTTGACATTCGTAACATTTCTTTATTCTTTTAATCTCTTTTGTAGCTGTAAACATATAATAATGCATATTAATACCCAAATAGTGCAGAAGAAACCTCAAGGGACAAGGGCACTATATTCACTGCAATGACAAACATACTGCAGACATTTAAACAGATACAAGTGTAGTAATGCCATGCACACAACACTGTTTAGCAGAAGCTCATTTATCACTTAACCAGTAACATGCAGTGAGCAAGTCTTAGATATATAAATACAACCAGTACTTCCACACCAGATCACAACAGTATACTCCACAAAACACTTCATTTCATTTAAATAAAAACTATCATAACTTTTGGAACAAAGATTACTCCAGTCCAAGACCGCCTGCCTGAAATAACATACAATGATTTCTATCGCAAGCTGTTATAGGACAGACACATTACTCTAAATGAAATTCTACTGTGAACTGTAGATGTGAGTTTGTTTGTGCCATGATTCTGAAACACTTTCAGGGCCAGCGTCCATTCAGTACAATAAATTGCATCTCTTATGGCTGTGGTGGAGGAGGAATAGAATCTGTCAATACTCCCGTTGGGTTCTCAAAATTTCTGCCACTAAAGAATGCCAAAGGACCCGAGAGACCCTCAGAAGCAGAACAAACACAAACAGCATATCTAGAGGATGCTATGGACGACTCTCTCTGAGGAGTTTTATAGTATAGCCTCCAGCAAAATACATTACTTCAGTGGCTGTGGTGGCCTAAAAGGGACAGAAGGCCATTTTTCAACATGGAAAGGACAGTTTTCTATGGTCTATGGGCAGGAAGATGGATTGAGGCAAATGTAACGATGCAAAGATTTCTTCAGGTTGTTTCCACATGCTCATCAGGGGTGACATTACAACCACTATTCTTCCCTCGCAATGTCTTATTTCACAATCCACAGGCTCTAAGACCCATATTACACCTGCTTATTTCAGGCCTATTATATCAAAACAGCAGATATTGTTAAAGACCTGTGGGAGGCCAAAAAAAAAGCCCTATCCAGATTATTTTTTTTTTATTTATTACTTTTTATGTGTCTTGGTCTGCTGAAGCATTAAGATTGCTCTGCACTGGACGTACGGGTCCTAGGCAAAACCCAGAAAAACATGTGTCCCAATACTTTTGTCCATGTACTGTATCTCTGATAAAACGCTAGTTTGCTTAAACTTTACCTTGACTGATCACTCACTGTACTTTTACCCACATGGTCCTCAATAGCAATGACACAGTGAGATAATTATTGTTAACAGCCTCTTATTTTAAACATTGTTGTATGCAATTGTGCTTCTCTTTCAAGGAAATATTAGAACAGGTGATTGGTTGTTGCATACGAGGTAATTAATGTATATATCAACATGGTAATCAGATTTAACTCTGGATGACCAGAGACACATTTCAGTACCAAGTGAAAATCTATGTGGCTAAAATCTATGTAGCGAAAATAAAATGCAATTTCACATATGCTAATAAAAAATATTATATACCCTGTATATAGGACTTCCTTCGTAATGCTAGAGGCACATTTGGACATCCTGTCCAGATCACATCACCAAATACAATTTTTCCCCCAGATGGCACTACTGAGAAACATTATACAGTTTGTTTGTCTCCAGTTGGATTTCAATACCCTAACAAACACATCATTCTCCCTGAGAAGAATTATATATAGACCACATTCATCTACTCATTCACTCATCAACAGATGCTAATTTTAAAGCTTTACACCCACACCTAGGACACTTTTCTGGTCATTATTATGGTGTAAATCAGGAATATGAGTGACATCCTGGTACTTTGCAACTGCAATGAATAATATTACATATTCAAAGCATGTGCTCTTTGAAGATCATATGCATTATAGACTCCACAAAATAAATAGGAAAAGTGGGATTAAAAGCCTCCAATAAATGACAGGAAATCCTCCAGGGGTCCATCTGCATTCATTTGCATTTGTAATATATCACAACTTAAATCCACATCCTGTTTGCATATGGATAGAAGCCTATGGCCATATATAAGACTCACAATCAATACATACTACAAGCCATCCAAAAATGGAGATGCTCTGATCAGTCCGAAGAGTGATACTGCATTCAGTTAATGAAACACATGAAGCCTTGGATTTAAAGCAGTTCCACCTTGTTAACAAGGGACAGGCTTGAGGTTTGCTCGCTGTAAACCTTATATAAAACAGGAGAGCCTTCGCTACAGCGTTTTCTATCCAGTCATATCACACTTTCTGGAGTGGACTGATTCAGCTTGCCACCTCCTCCCCTGTTGTGCAGGATGCTGCTGTGTGGCTCTGATTTCTTGGCCTCTTTACCTTCGATACGCTCAGTTTTCTGGGCTTGCTGGGTCAACCTTTTCAAGTGCAAAGGAGATGGCGAGCACTTCAAAGAACCAGTGAGCACTGTGTTGCTTTCCGGCTCTGTCAGAGCAGCCGTACCACGGCAGTAACCTTTCAGTCCTTTGCGGAAATGTATAGTGAACAGGCCGTAAGTGATGGGGTCCAGGACGGCATTGAAGAGACCGAAAATAAAAAGAATGTGAGTCATTGAGTGGGAAACAGTTTCCTCCAAGTCGTCGGGGAAAAACCAGTACCACAAACCCAGGAGGTAGTACGGTGTCCAGCACACGATAAAGGACGTCACAATGACAATGCTCATCTTTAACGTTCTCATCCGGGCCTTTGGGATGTTGCTGTTGGAGCGACGCAGATGCACTTCCTTCGAAGATACTGTTTGGAAAACAAAGACATTTCTTACACTTTGCTGACTCATTTTGAAACCACTTCGTGCATAACTACCCCCAATTATGATTAATTAAAGCCAAAGGGCAGCAGATGTCATGATCTCACTTTCTTACAGCGAAATCGTTCATCATTTTCATTTGTCATCATTAACAATAGCATTTTGGGACGGTGCTCCTTAAGGTTTAAGAGTGTAATATATGCAAGCAGCTTCTATGGAGTCAATGACCAAAATTAAGTCTTAATGGCTATCCTCCCTTGGCTAATAAACACTGTTAGCCTCATCCTCATTATGATTCTATTCCTTCATAACTGATAAAGACTTAATTATGACCTACTGTTTCCTTTGGTCATTCGCTGAGAGATTTCCATCAAGATACGAGTGTAGCAAAAAATCATGATGACCAGAGGCAGCAGGAACAGACAGACAAAAGTGAACATATTGTACAGCGTCTCCTGCCAGTGTTTGACGAAGCTGCCTCTTGTGGTGCACTGGGTAAAGTTGGTAGGAACCGTGATGGTCACAATGTGAAATATGAACATCTGTTGAGGAACACAATGATCTCTTAACATTACAAGCATTTTATATAAAAAGCAGCAATTTAATTACTACAGTGAAATCTCTGATTAAGAAGTTGGAGATAAAATCTGTAAGATAAAATAAACATATTTCTTTGACTGGGTGTAGTTAAATTCTGCTGTGGATCTTTAGGGTTTAATGGATATGGATATGAAACATGTTATCCAAGGGATTACTAAATTGAATGCATGCTACCAACACACACATACACACACAAACACTACCAGTCAAGCTTGGTCACTAACTGTGTACCAAACCGACCATCACATCAGATGAACCCAAACACATTAAGATGGCAAGAAACTCCACTAATGAACTCTTTGATGAAAAACACCTGTTAATTAAACATCATTCCAGGTCAAGTCCTCATTAATCTAACTATACAAAGAGTGTGCAAAGCTGTCATCAGAGCAACAGGTTATGTTTTCAATATTAATCTAATTGTAGCCAATAATAAAGACAAAGGAAATTGTTGGATGAGAAGGTGTGTCTAACCTGGTAGTGTATATATACATACATACATGCATACATACATATTTACACAGATCCATATGATATAATATTTATATGGACACACATACACACACAGACAGTTAACCTCCATTTAGGTGCAGATCAGCAGGTTTCAGTCCAATGCAGATTATTTCTGTAAACTGAACTAATAATTGTTTGCTGAAATCCCCGCACCAGTGTGGACTCTACAGATATCCTCCGCATTTATTTTTTTTATTTTGAGACATCCGGGCCTCGTCCGCCACGCCCCCTAATCCTCATACTGGATTATGTTTGGGCACAGTGTTTAGCAACCCAGCAAGAGGATGTATTATTAAGAAAAACATAATTTTCTAATTTTGTAACATAAACATAAATGTGAATTCAGCCACAAATCAATAAAAAAAAACACAAAGAAAGTGTCATTTGGGATGCTGAAATATCACTGTACTGAGAGGCGAAAGGCTGAAAGTAACAAATTCGAGAGCATTATATATTTCTCCTCGCTGCTGAAGGTGCTGGGTGCTGCCCTGTGATGCTGCAGTCCCCCCCCCCCCACACACACACACAAATGTCTACATTTATTTAATTGTATTATCTCCTTTTGGATTCATTCACAATGCGACACATAGTGAAGAGGGCTGAGCATACACAATTATTTGACTTTCATAAATAGCTCCGCTCTCTTATCCACCGCTCCTCCTGGTCTGCTCTATTTAATGTTTCCAACATGCTTGAAATCAGATGTGCAGCTAATTATCAAATGTTCCCTCAGATTAATCAGCTGTACTGGCGAAGGGGATTGACTGGGGGCAGAAAATGATGTGGTGCAGATATTTAGTCGACTTGAATCCACAGTCTACGTTTATACGGCATTAATCACTGCTTTTTTGGCCGACACCTTTTGCAATACTCATTATGCCTAAAATATAAGATTGTTAGGTGCAGCTGGTGGCCTGGTTGTTAGGGAGTTGCACCTGCGTTCAAAAGGCTGTGGGTTTGAATCCCAGCACTGAGGTTCCCTCGAGCAAAATTCTGTCCCCACAATCTGCTCCTTGGGCACCCCTTGTTGGTGGCAGCTCCCTTGTTCACTTAGTGAGTGGATTAAATACAGAGAAATTATTTCACACTGTTCACACTGTGTGCTGGGGTGAGTTTACGCATGACTATAAGGGGCCATTTTAACTAGATGTTAGACAAACATCTTTTAAACTGAAATAGCAATTTGAAAGAGTTTTACATTGAATAATCAGCCAATGATGTGGTTAATGTTATGTGTGAAATAGCAAAAAAAACAAAACACAGAATTGTGAATCAGCAGTCTATGAGTTAGACCAATCAAAAGAAAGCAATCACCTATGCAGCACTGTACAGAACAAAAAAGTAAAAAAAAATTGCTGGCCCAAAATAGCAGGCGTGGAAACTTAATATATAGACATGTATTTCCATTTAAATTGCAGTCATACTACTGAAAAATAACAATTAGATCAGTTCCTTAAATTATTTGCTGAAAAAAATCAGTCCTTGCTTGTAGAATAAATCACAACCAGATGGAGTTAAGATGGGCTGGAGCACTTGTGTGAGGCTATTCAACACAGCAGGATGTTGAACAGTAATTGACAAATTTCTGTAACATAACTCTGTTATTGTGTAAATTCTACATTAACCTATACTGATGTTTTCTGTTGCAGGGAAACAGTTCTAAAGGTACAAGTACTACTGCAAGCTGCTTGAATCTAGAACTGAGCAAGGGATCGGTAACACGCAATAATTATTAGCAGTCTTAGTATGAGCCCAGTAATTGTAACCTACCGTAATTGTAATCTCATCACTTCAAACGAATGAAATTGGTGCTATTATAATCAAAGGCAAGCTTTATTTCCACAGCGCTTAATAAATGTATCAGTCCAATCATGACAGAGCTCAAAAGGTGCCTCGATTAAGTGACTGAAACAAGCTTTTAAATATCCAGATGGCTGGCAGAAAAGCATGCCAGAACTGTTCATTATGTTTATCTTCAATTTATAGATCACATTATGTGGTAACAGGGTATATTATGTGCAATAAACAACTGTCTATCTGCTAGCGCTGAAAGATTAATCCGTTTTATTCTGAAACTGAAGTTTGAATAAGAGCAATTTTCAAATGGCCTGAGCTGCAAGAATTGATAACTGCAATTATCGCATGAATTATTTGTACTGTAGAGATAATTACAGCCTGTATTATTAACAACTCTGTCTGAAGTTTACAGCTGGAGACATGGAGCTTGTCGACCACCTGTATGTGAGTTAGATCAGTCAAAATTAATCAAACGCAGCACAACCACTTTGCTCAGCTTTCAGGCCTCAAGCCATAAAAAGAGAATATTCTGGTTTTCAAAATTGGATGAATGAATAAAACAATGGATGAATGAATTAATAAATCAGTGGATGGATGAATGGCTGGATGGAAGAAAGAATAAATAAATGGATAGAGTGAAGAATGAATAAATGGACAGAAGAGTGAATGAAAGAATAAAAAATTAAAAGAATCGATGAATGAATGGAAGAATTAATTAATGTACACAAGAAAGAATGAATGAATGAAAGAATTAATATATAGATGAATGAAAGAATGAACGATCAGATGAATTAATGATTTAATTAATAAATGAATTAATTAATAAATTAAAGAATGAATGAATGAATGGATGGATGAATGAAAGTAAGAATGAATGAGTGAATGGATAGATGGATGGATGGATGGATGTAAGAACAAATGAATAAAACAAACAAATTAATGAATGTATCTAGGAATGAATGATTGAACGAATGGATGCATGGTAGAATAAATGAAAAATAGAATAAATGGATGTATGAAAGAAAAAATGAATAAACTAATGAATGAATGGATGGACGGAAGACTGAATTGAAGAATGAATGGATGAATGAGTATTTGGCTGTGCTATGAGTCTTGTTTACCTTAATCTGATTGATAGCTCCATGTCTGATTTAGAATTAAAATAGGGCAGCCTTAGAATTTGTGGTCTGTGATCTCAAACTAAAAGGAGACCATCATTTCAACGGATGAACAAATTAACTGAGACAGAAGTTAATGACTGTGAATTTTCTGTGCTACCCTACGTCTAATAAGTTGTGGTACTGATGCTCCAGTGACAAAGGCATTTTTCTATGAGTCTCACAGCGTCAAAGTGAATCGAATCTGTTTGCGTGACTGGAACAATTCGAATACATTTACAAATACATGTATAGCAACTGAATTGTGTGGCCGGCTGCAGCATCCAATCACAGCATGATCTGCCCAGATTATTCTGACCTCAGGGTGCAAAATAAGGAAGTGAATCTCTCCTTAGAGAATTTCTAAGGCAGAGAAAATCTGCATTACAGATGCGGTTTACCTGAGGGACGGACAGTACGATGCTCATGGCCCAGGCGGCACTAAGCATGATCTTGCTTTTCTTCTTGGCCTCGCTGATGGCTAGTGGGTTGAGGATGGCGGAGTGGCGGTCCAGGCTGATGACCACTGTGACGAAGGCGCAGGAGTACATGGCCACCAGCTTGAGGAACATGAGCAGGCGGCAGGCGAAGTCCCCAGCCAGCCACTGCACCGTAATATTCCAGGCCGCGTCCACGGGCATCACGATGAAGGTGACCAACAAGTCGGCCACGGTCAGGTTGATGATGAGGATGCGCACATGAGACTTGCGGCGGGTGCTGGTGCTGGCGGCCCAGAGCACAGCCAGGTTACAGGCGGCCGACACGGCGCACAGGGTGAAGGTGATGATCACCCTGGCCTTGGCGGCGGTGGAGAAGGTGGGCAGCCGCAGAGCCGCGTCCTCTGCCGTCCGGTTGCACTCGCTGTAGTTGCAGCTGATGTTCAGCGTGCTCTCCGTCAGCTGATTGAACATGGCAGCAGCGCTTGGAGCGATGTCATTCATCTCTGAGGAACAGCAGACTGGGCTCGCCTCGTTCGCTCGGCCGCCTGCGGCATTAGAGTGACATTAGAATGGAGAAAATAGCAGCAGTGTGGTGGGGCTCTTCCACATGACAGTACTGTCATTCCAAATCACCTGCGGGGGGAGAAAAAAGAAGCAAAGCGGCGTAAATATACTTTTGGCATCCTATCCACAGTGCAGATGTACTTTAGCTTAGGGGAAACACACGATAAAAGCACAGGAGTGCAGAGGGGTGGTTTAAAGTGCTGTTTGTTGCCTTTTTTTTTACTGAGGAGGGGGAATATGACTTTTTCTTTCTTGTCACCGTGCCCTTACAGGCAGTCCCCAAGCGCAGGATCTCCCCATCTCTCTGCCTCAGAGACTGCTGACAGTGATGCAGTAGAGTGCAGAGCACACTGACACTGTAATGAAGGGACTAAGTGAAAGAAAATGGAACTCAAAATCTAATTTAAATGACTATCATATTAAATGGTTATTCAGAAATGAGTGCACGCCGACCTCAAAAGAGAACAAGCTGATAATAAGTATGAATACATGAAATACAGACTTTTTTCCAAAAATTTAATTTAAAACGCCACTAAAAAATGAGTAACAGCATGAAATGCAAAAGCAGGAAATGACAAAACACATGTAAATATATCAAATAGATAAATTTTGAGATAACATAATGCAGTGAGCAAAATAGGATCAAACATTTGGACTCAACAAGTTAATTAAAATGGCTTTTACCGAAAATTTTGAAGGAAAAATCTATCAAGTGTGTGTTTTGCATTATCAGCATCAACCACTCTGCTCAAACTCACCTTAGAGGAAAAAGCTGAGCTCTGTGACCTTGAATGAGTCGGGGTGAGTGAAGGGACTCCTCACATCTCGAAGTAGAGGGAGCGCATGGTCAAACACGCAAAGAAGAGCAGTGGTGGGGAGGAGAACCAGTTCAAAATGCAGCCACTGGGACTCCTTCCAAAAGGCAAGAACGATTCTGTGTGGTCCGCCTGTCTCCACCGAGAACCTTGAAAAGTTTAGCAGAACATTTCAGTTACGCACGGACCCAAAGAGTGTGTTGAATACGCGTTCTGGTGCAGCCTCGCTTTCTATAACGAGAGGAGAGACTGAGCTGGTGCTCTCCCTCCTGCCTGGTCCTGTCTGTGTCCTCCACCCCCCGCTCCTCCACGCTGATTTTTTTGAGCGCCACTTTACTCGACTCCTCCCTCCCACCATCATCAGACAGTGAAATGAT
>JBBKCR010176580.1:0-14766 GCA_037577295.1 Ladigesia roloffi | reverse complement strand
GGGTCCAAACAAATAATTATGAAATGTGAGGGGGACATTTGGAGCATTCTCCAAATTTAGGTGGTGGTCTAATAGGTCATGGGTTCAAATCCTACCTTCAGAACACCACCACTGGGTTCCTGAGCAAGACCCTTAACAGTAGTTGCTCAAAGGAGACTGCCCCCTATAGTTAGGGAATGGAAGTTGCTAAGGAAAAAACCTCGGCTAAATGGCGTGAAGGTGAAAACAGTGGCCTAGTCTCTATATACAGACAGTATAGACTGGGAAGTGAAATATCAATATTTTTTTTATATATTTACACATATGTTTTTATAAGTACTTTTATTTTTCATTTCTCATAGTGTGTCTGTTCCTTTTAAACCCTGTAAGAGCCTAATATATGCTTTTTCTTTTCTGGTAGGTGTGGCTATGCCTTTGCTAAATGAGGACACAGATCAGTCTATTCACTTGCCCTGACCGCCACCAGAGCCAACAGCTATGTCCGTTTCACTGCAAATGCCCTAAATATACATAGACAGGCTGACAAGCAGATACTCATTTACTTGTTTCTATTCATTTCTAATCATATTCACCAGCTGGCTGCTTGTCTAAACATGCACATCTGATTACTTAAGGAAAAATCAGATGTGACTTGAACAAATAGCATCACAATCCTCTGTCCAAACGTGGTTCTGATTCTTTTGGCTCGCTGTCCACTTTTCCACCTTGTTGGTGTTCAGAGACCAGAGCCCATCTGTTGATGCCTAGTTTGTTTAGGGCATCAGGTGTCAATTTCTGACCACAAAGGTGCTCCTTGTTGAAGGATATATATATATATATATATATATATATATATTATATGTTGTTTTTATTGGGTGGTCAGGCAATTGACTAAAAATACAAACAAGCAAATGAACAAAAACACACGACTATGCCACTTCCAAGTCTGAGTGCTGAGAACTAATCAGTGGTAACAACCTGACCAGTGAAGACTGTAGAGTGCGGATCAATTGTGCATTAAGGGGTGGACCACAGTCTGTAACCATCACTATAATTTACATTGCTGAGTTTGAGGCAGGTGTACAGGATATTAATTCCTCATAAAGGGGCCAGTGAACGGACGAACAGGGTCGGAGGTTCTTAAAACAATAACCAGTTAGTGAAAGTGTTTCTAATAAAGTGGCATTAAGTGAAAGCACAAGGTAGGTGCTTTTCACCAAGTGGCCAGTCTGTTAGTAGATCCATTGACTGGATGCACAAGATGAATGTTACCAAGAAAGCAGCCAGTGAGTGGAAGTATACGGTATGTGTTTCTAATTACGTTTCCAGTGAGTGGAAGTATACGGTATGTGTTTCTAATGAAGTTTCCAGTGAGTGGAAGCATGAGGTGAGTCTGTTACGCAGTTAAGATGTTTTGACACTGCCAGTTCCTGCCTCTTCTGCTTCTCCAAACCAGAGCTCATCCAGCTCAATTCCCAAGGCAGCAATAGACTAATCGAATTTCAGTGATCAAGTCGATGAGTTTAAGAAGGCAGACCCTCCTTCGACGGTGGCTGAAAGGGGCCATTTGGATCACACATTCAGTTTTCCACATGCTCCCCAGAGGGTCAGGTGAAAAAGCAGAGATGGAGAGTGTTCTACTTACCATAATCGCTGTCATAGAAGACAATAAACTTCTGCCAGCGAAGCTCAGCGACGAGCGTGAGCATGACGTCGCTGAGGCGCACAGGTGGACGGGCAGCCAGTGTGTAGCGCTCTCCCTCTGGGCTGGGGTTGAATTGGCAGGCGGTGCGTGGAGAGCCGTCGCCGTTGCGCTGCACATACAGGTGTGGGATGTGCATGGCGTCAGTCAGCGACTGCAGGGCACTCGCCGAGGCGCAGCCTGTGGAGGTCACCAAGGCCAGGATGCCCTGCGTCATCAGCTCACATGCTATAAAGAGATGAAGAGAAACCAGATGTAAGATCAACACACCATCCCACAATTCCTCCATACCATAACTAACTCATTGTACCATAATACCAATATAGTATCCCATAATCTCAACATGGTGTCCCATAATGCTCAACATTGTGTCCCATTTAATCTCATATCATCCCATAATACCGAACATAGTATCCCATAACACTTCAAACTATATCCAATACATCTCGTGTTGTTTAATAAAACTTCCCAAACCATCTCATATTCTTATCGCACCTTCCCATAATACATAAAAGGATGTGTTACATTATTCAGCACCCTATTCTATACAGCTCACAGTCCTATTATCCCTAACATACTGTCCATTATATTCTACACCTCAGCCACCTTACTTACAGACTGCCCACAGCCCACTTTTTACAGATCAGATCCATATAGAACTGAGTATGTACTAGATTCAGAACAACAGTGCAGCTCCCAAAGCCATTTTGGAGCAGACTCAACCTCAGTTTCTTCCACAGGTGGCTACATCCTCCTGAAGACCTGAACACCCCAAACAAAGCAGCCAAGACCAAAAGCTTCTGTTCAGTTGTCAATAAAAAAACCCTCAGTTCTTGTAACACCCCAGTGAGTCGTAACCTTTTCCACTTTAGAAACAGAGGCAGGGCTCCTTCAGCACGTCACCGTGTTTTGAGAAAGCACTCAAAGCAATCGAGACAGGACCCTAATTTAATGGAAATATGTGGCCAATTTCTGTTACAACAGTCATGACCTTTAACTCAATCTCTCTGCAACCCACAGCCGACACCATGCCCTTCCGCAAGCCCGTGTTCGTTAATCGCGTGCAGCGCTGGCCCTCTCAAACGCAGGTGGATCTTTTTATCCTCACACTTTTACGGTCGCATTTTAATTGTGCTGAATATCTTGGCCTTCCTGTTTCTTCAGGAATAGCCAAGAGGATTGAAACAAAGGTGGCTAACGATACCGTAATTAAAGTATCTTCAGCTGGGCCCTGCACAGACCACCGTTAGATTGATCCACACACACAGACACACACACACACAGGACAAACCACAAGGAACAGACAAATAGAAACACCTTTAAAATTGACTTTAAAATTAACAATTTAGGGTTTATACAAACTCTTCCAGTCTTCCAAGACACGTCTTTCGTTCTTCCCGATCGCAGACAGATCGCCTCACTCGCTTTTCTTTTCTAAAACACACATGATTATTGACTAGATGTCCCCTCGAGCCTGAGATCCGGTCCTTAACATCGCAGTTGTATGGGAAATCGCTTTTACTTAGCTTTCCAATGATTAGAGCCATCACACTTGTCCTGAAATACAGATCAGACTGAACAGTGTCTGTATACTACTGAACAACACAGACAAATCAGACAAAGAAAAAATCCCCAAAAGCTAGAGGAGCCACGAGGCCAAAATGAATGTTATTGATTGTTCCTCTTCATATATTTTCTTTTTCTTTTTAATGCATAACCTGATGGTTCCTCTCTCTCTCACACACACACAGCTGAGAACAGAAAATCTGGTGATATTTGACTGCAGAGATGATGCCAGTCAAGATTTCATCAGGGATAAGCGGTAAAAAACAAGTAGATTTGTGAGTCATGACTTCACAACTTTGTCAGTACTAGGGGTGTAATGATACGTGTATTTGCATTGAACCGTTTGGTACGAGGATTTCGGTTTGGGACGCAATACAAACCGAGTGATTTATAAAACATACTTTTATATTTGAAAAAAATTACATAAATTATGATAGCGTAAATTTGCTTAGCTGCCAAGGGGTGGGGTCATCTCCAGAAACTTTACATATTCTTGCAGAAGATCATTTATTTGAAACTGAACTTCTGGAAGTTCACTAATTGTATTTTTAGAATGTATTTATTGTAATTGCTTAAAAGTAACTGCGAAAACAATGAAATTTGTTAAAACAAATTAGCTTTGGATAAAGAAGATTAATAAGCTGCCAATGTTAATTCAAATCCCAATGGGTTTATTGGTATTATTACATAAATCTCATTATTAATTGTTTCATTTACATTTATTTACAAATATGAAGCACATAACGTTTATTGGCCTGTTTCTGTTGAATCCAACTAATTCACATGAATGGAAATTCCATATGCAATTGAAATACATAAATCTTTGGAATTGGGCCAAATATTTCTGTGAGTGTACTGGTTATGTAACTTCTGCCGAGACTTTGACTGACCTGGCATTGCCCCCCTGACTCTGGATCAGATCTCCTGATCTCAGCCCCGGAGACGTTTCGGCCTTCAGCACAGCTCGTCCCAAAAGCAGTGAGGTCTTTGACCGCAGCAGCCAAGGACTAAAACCCACACACAGTTTCCCATTAGAGTGTAATCATCCGTCTAGACAGGGCTTTTATATCGTATTACACACCTTTTTACCCCTGTTCCTCCTTTAAAAGACGCTAATGCAGAGTACAAAACAGAATCGGCACCAACAACCTTCACTCATCCCCTCGCCATGCTGTGAATCTGATGGTGGTCTATATTGAGGCGACTCCAGTGTGCACGGGAGGAAGAGGTGGTGTAATCTCATCTGGCTGGTGTGAAATGTGATGAAACAAAGCATTGGTGGTGGGAACAACTGGGTCATTAGCATGAAACTGCAAATCCTCCCTACTAGACCCATTCCTATTAGTAGAAATCAGTTAATGAGAAAGTATATTGGATTGTCATCAACCTCAGACATCCCAGATAAGTGGACTGGAATAGAAAAGCTCTTAACCTAACAAAAGAGCTGAGGTAGGGCTAGTTTATTTTTTCCAGCAGTTCTGATTATTGCCTTGCTGGTAAATATTAATTATATTCTGCTAATTGAGCATGGATGGAATCGCAACAAAACACAAACATAGAAACAGAGAACCAAAATATATGAGCCAACATTCCTGAAGGCAAGTTTATCTTCTCCATTTCCAAGGCATTTATCGCCTTGGCTGATCGCTGGGTTGTGTGTGTGTGTGTCTCAAGCGTTTATATATATAATATTCATTCACCCTACTTGTTGAACTTCTTAATTGAAGGGGTGTTCCATATGTTCAGGCTATATTAATGTTACCTGTGAAATCTCGGTATTGATTTAATTCTGTAATGGACAGAGTGAGAGAGAATATATGCCAGGTATTCACTTTAGTTTTTTTTCTTAGTGCAGATACCCAATGATGGTCACTAGAGATACAGATGTTGCAAAATGGTAAAACAAGAGGTAGGCAAAGTCATAATTAGAAAGAACTCCACTCCATAGCGGTGGGGATGAAGACAGTCGAGAGAAGCAGGAGGTGAAAAGGCAACCACATATTTTGATACACGCAAAAAGGGAATAATGGAAGAATTTGCATGCTAGAGAAAATTTAGATGCATCTGCCCTTCAGTACAATGTGTGTGTACAGTGTTCCTCTGTGTCATGGTTCAGAGTTCGGGGCCTCAGTCGGTCATTGAACCGAACTAATAACTGTCTGTGGAACCCCCTGCAAATCTGTGGAAACTGTAAATATCCTCTGCATATTTTTTATTTGCCTTTATCTTAAAAATATATAATTTTCCAATCACTTTAGTGCTAAATTATTAAGAAAAATATGAATGCAAATTCAGCTAAATGTCAATATAAAATTTTTACAGCCCGCCCCGCGCCCGCGACCATTAAATAGACATACTCTGTAAATTGGCATCAACAAATGATTATGACAATGAACGATAAATCAGGTCATTTTCATAACAAGACAATGATATACATTTTAGTCTATTGATTGGATTTTTTATTTAATTTTGCTTTTAATGACCCACCCCATCCTGCCCCGCAAATAAATCGACAATTCCTTTACCCGCTCCGGGTTACCCGCGGGGTCTACAGGTTACAAGACAACCCGCGCATCACTAGTAAATACTGAGTCATGAATCTCTTGACTTCTTTGGCACAGGAATTCTAATGGTGGGATTGAAGCTAGCTAGAATGATGGTGGTGCTCAGAGAGATACTGTGAAGTCTATGAAGACATTTGCCAGCTGGTCTGTGCATCCTCGGAACACATGACCAGGCCTTGGATGTAGGAACATCATTGATAGACGTACCCAGTCACTGACATCTGAAGGCCTGGTCCACAGCAAGCTGAGGTTGAGGAGCTTTTCCAGCAGTTAGTCCTGGAGGTAAGTTTTTCGATGTTTTAGGATTAACAGGGTCATGACTGCGGCACATGTACAATACTTTGTGTAAAAGCCAACTACACCTTCACACCGCATGCTGGATCCCAGAGAGGCCAGTGTTCCTGCTGCCATCTTGGCTTAAGCTTATGCTGGAGGGTCTTAGACAGTACACACCCCTCTTTTGGATATAGCTGGGAAACAACATTTCAGGCTAAGAACCCGGTTCAGTCAAAATGCATGGTTCCAACAGTTTAAAATGGGATGGAACCAGAATGGAACCTGCTCTTGGTTGGTGGAAAAGGTGTATTGGTAGGACTCAAATTGCATGAACTCAAAAGCTTCATTTGGGTTTACACCAGGAGGCTTGCTGGACTTCTTTCTTTAAAAGATGATCTTGCATTGTTCTAGATTTTGGGTCTTTTTCTTATTGAAATACCAATGATCTTCTCTTTCTGGAGTATTTCATTCCAGTGCATTGAGCTGATGGATTAAATGTGCACCTCTGTGAGCCACAAAATGTTCCTTCATACTTCTGAATTATTAGCCCACCGCACGTTTATTGAAGCTAACAAATATAAACGCTGTAATTTTCTTTCATGGTGTTCCCATTCATTAACTCCTCTGGAAATCCAAATATTGCTCTCTCCTTCACACACACACACACACACCAGCTCATACCAAGGTTCCATTTTAGAGCACAGATAAAGTTCTCCAGTAAGGTTTTCGTAGAACTAAATCCATGTCAGTATAGCATATGGAGGCCAAGGAGGAAGAGAATGGCTTGGAGATTAAACTTCATTAATCAAAGTAATTAGGAGTGGTGAGGTTGGACCCCAGACTTAACACCACCTGCTCTTTACACTACTTGTCAGCCTCTACGTTATTCAATTGAAAAATGATATAAAAGAGAACTGGGCTTCCTGCTCAGCTGACTGAGGAAAAGTACATGAGAGAATTGGCCAGGCACACTTCACTAGACCAAGGAAAATGGAAAGGTTGGAATTCTGACAGCTGATAGCTCACAAAAGACCCCGAAACTCATTTGTATAGACTGATTAAACTGCAGACGACCATTTTCTGCTCAATTATGTCATTGAAAATTCCCCTCCGCTATGTTTTCCATCACTTAACACGTGCCCATATTGCTGAGAGAGAGGGAGAGAGTGTGTAGCTAAAGATCACTGAGAATCGAACTGGGAGTCTTCTGATAACAGGGCCAACACTTAGAAGATACTATCACTCAGGAACTGAAAAAGCAATGAAAGTCATATGAATTAATGATCATATCAGCCAGGAGCTGAAGAGCAATGAGAAATATCTGGCCACGTTCTGAGGAGTCCTCCATCAGAAGGTCAGAGGTATGTTTCTTTGGTCAGAGATTTGCTCTGGTTGCTCTTTCCTGAAGGATGCACCATTAGTGACCATGAGTGCTTTTCAATCCTGTTCCTCCTTACCTCCCCCTGTGTCTATGGAATCAGTTTGGGTCAAAATGTAAAAAAAAAAAAACTAATATCAATCAAAATTCATTAAAAATTCTAATACCAAACGAAATTAGTTCAAAAGACTTTCAATTTCACTGCTAATTTTTTTAGCTTGGCTTCTGGTTTTCAGTCACGGCGCACCTTCTCCTACGTTACCGCTGCATGAGGATTCGATTTCAGTTCCGGCACAAATCTCTCGAGTGGGAGGGGCTACACTTCATTTCCAGCATATTTTTGAGTGCCCCGGAAATGCAGGCTTGCTGGCTTTTAAGAGGGCAATAGCTTCCAGTTACAATCACATATGAGATCAATTCTCACAACTGATTAATGGTGGAGTTGATTTTGTGCACAAATCTCACATCTCACATGTGATCGTAACTGGCGGCTATTGCTTCTGAGTTCCAGGGCATGGAGCTGTCAATCAGAAACCTGCAGGCAAATGAGGCGAAGCCCCGCCCACATGAGAGATTTGTGCCGGAACTGAAATGAAATCCTCATGCAGTGAAAACGTAAAATGGGCGGCGTCACTGAAAAGCCAGGAGCGAAAATGAAAGTCTCACAGGCGAGAATGAATTTTGTTTAATATAAGCAACATTTTTTATTAATTTTGTTTGATATTAGGAAAGTTTTGTTTTGAAATTTTGGCACAAATCTGATTCCATACTGTGTCCTCTTTTTTTTTTAGAGTCACCCTAACATGTGACACAGTGACATAGTCCAATAAATAGGACTACAAAGGGTTAGTTCAAAGTAATCTTGAAGTTAGCTGGCTAAGCATGAGACAGCTTTGAGAGATAGAGGAGGAATAGAAAGTCCATATAAATGTAAATTAAACAGACTTCAAAAGAGAGATGAATCCTACAGAATGAATAAATAATGCTGCTGGTAGAAATAAAGACAAAATATGATTAAGGGCCACTAAATACGGTGGCCTTCCCGAATTTGTTTTTATACTCCTAGCAACCTAACAACAGTGAGCCGGAAAACTGCTGGGATCATTAGCTTGAAAGGTAGCTGTCAGCAGGTTGTGTCATGATCCCAAACATGGGATAGACTGCTGTGGAAGTGATGTATTAAGCATGGCTACTCCATCCAACAGCCCTCATCAATTACACATCGACCGCACGTCTTCATCCTGGCAGAAAATTCTGTCATTTCCATAAACAGACATGTGCTGCTCTCATATTACAGTACTGGTCAGAAATTTGGACATGGGATCCTTTCTTCATTCAAACCTCTTTTATTCACATACTCTCATGTGCATAAATTGTGACTAATTGTCCAATTTGAATTTGAAATGACAGTGACTCAACATGAGTGACTCAACCTTTATCGTGACTGGCACTAAATTTGAAACCTGAAATTGATCCAGATTTTTTTTGTCTGGTCCTACCTGACATGAGCTGGCCGGCTGACCTGTAACTATGACTGTTCACTTCTGTGGAACTGAGGAAATAATTCCCTTTACACTATGAAACACAATGTACTTAATATGTGCTTAACTCTATCTTAATTTACCCCTGAAAATATGCCAAACATCTGAATTTGAATTAAGTTGCCATTAATTTGTAAACTAATCCCTTAATTTTACCTTAAAAGTGGATTTAAGGTGTTAGTGTGAAACCCCTTAATCCTAAACATAAGACATTTTCTTCAGGAGGCTCAGTTATTTAAGGGGCAAATTTTAAAAATAAGGGAAACATTCAGTAGTTTTACCCCTTAATCAGCCTTAATCTGTGCACTTAATTTTCCTTACTTTACTGGAAATTAAGGTAAAATTAAGGTTATATTAAGGGGTAAAATTAAGGGATTTGGTTTTGTAGTGTTATTTGGACACTTCCTTCATTTATCAGACTGGGGCAATTACCAAGAGCTTTTCTGTGGGTTAGAAACTGTGGCTATGCAAAGTGCACGACCTTGGGGAAAACTTGCCTCCTATAAGAGCTGCAGTTCTGGCTAGAAAATACTATAGAATTAAATTTGACTACAGCTTGTTTTTAAGTCTGGGAATTACTCTGCCCATGTGTCTGTCTGAACTCTTGCACCCTTATGTACCGTCCTGTTCTCTCAGGTCTGAAAAGCAGAATCAGGTTTCAAACTTCGAGGTGATAGGGCTTTTGCAGTCGCGGCTCCACGATTACGGAATGACTTGCAGGCCCCTTCACTCACTGAGTTTAAGGCTCGTTTTGACCCAGTGTGAGGTGGTGATGTACGTCGGTGTGTTATGTAATTAGTCTTATTCTGTTTGTATAGATTTTATTGCATTTATAACTACATTGTGTTGATTTTTTTATTTATTTTTTTTAATATTATTTCTAATTTGTATTTGCTTCTTTTTTCCATTGGCCTGTATGTTGTCATCTTTTATTTTTGCTTGTATTGGGCAGCACGTTTATCAGCCTTGTTTTAGTCTTAAAAGTGCTTTACAAATTAAATTGGTATGGTATGGTAGAAATGGATACAGGACTACCATGACCTTGACTAAATGAACCTTTCCCTCCCGGGACATCCCGCAGAAAAAGTGGTATGCAGAAGAAACTAAATCCCTTACAAAAGTATACAGGTTCCTTTCTAATAAGCCTGAATAGCTCTTAACAAGTCCAAAAAAAAGCATAATAACCCCTAACACTCTGGCAGGGTAGGATGGTTTTTCTCTGCCAAGAGCAACAAGGAGGCATATAGCTGATGTAACAGAATTGGTTAATCTTCTCCTCCAAGAGTACTGAGCTTTCCAGTGAGGTTTGAAAAGCATATGCCAGTCTTCTCCCTCCCAGCTTGGTAGAATTTCAGGACAGACGTGGCTACAATTCTACCAAAGAATGTCACATTCTACTGCAGTCCCTTCCCCACCAAATCTTTTGGTATGCAATATTAACAACAGTTCCACGATTGCCCATCAGTCGTGAGTGTTGGAGGGTGTTATTATCAGGTGTCAGAACACCGAAAATAATACCTTGTGCTTCAGTCAATCAGATTGTGCATTCTCGTACTCGTCCCTGTTTGCTTGTCCTCGTGTTCAAATCCCCTTCACGGAACGGTTGTCACGGAGCGAGAGAGGCAGGCGGCAGCTCTGATTACTGCACCACTGAATGGCCTTTTGAACGGCCCGAGCTCTTCACGCTAATATGATAGCAAGATGAAACATCCCAGGCAGTGACTCAGAATACCCCATTCACCCTCACAGGGTCTTTTCTGCAAACCCTGAACGGGAGGTGTGAGGAGGAGGCGGCCGCAACACCTGCACAACAGAATCAAAGCTTCCAGACGCAACACAATGCTGCAGCAAGAGGAAAAGCACTTGGCACAAAAAAGGCACAAAAGAGGAGCCGCATTGTGAAGTTTCAGAGACACAGACAGCTCTAATGAGTCCTCCGGCCTCACAATCGACACGACTACATAGATACCAAAGCCTAATTAAGGCTACTAATTACACCTGTGACAGGTAGAAAGGAAAGTTCAAGCTAGGCTCTGGCCTTTTTGTTTGCCTTTCTTTCAAAGATGAGTTCATCATTTTGGAGGCTTGGCATCTAATTAAAAGAAGAGCAAGAGCCAATAATGGACTTTTACAGAAAATAGCATGCTCGACAAATATAAAGAGACAGAGATTATGCTTAACAATAGGGCACATGTGAAAACCTTGTTACGACTACTCTACCCCAGTGTCTTTCACGTAATGACTGATTCTACAAGCTCACATATCGGACATGGTGATGTGTCCGTGTCTCTGATACAGCAGGGTCATTCAAAACTGATTCATTCAAATACAAACATGATTAGCACAGAATAACATTAATAAAGTAGCACTAGTAATCTTCTGATTAAGAAACTGACATTCCACTGACATAAGAGGCCTTGGGGGCAGCTGGTGGCCTAGTGGTTATAGTGTTACCAGGAGGATGGGGGTTAAAATCCATGGCTTGCCAGTTACACCACTGAGGTACCCTTGGGCAAGGTACCAATCCCAAACACTGGTCCCCGTGTGCACTTTGTGGGTGGCAGCTCCCTGCTTCACTTGGTGAAAGGGTTAAATGCAGATAAAGAATTTCACATTCTTCAAATTGTGTGGTGTGGGGCCCCTTTATAACACTGTTACAAAGCATTATTCTCACAAAAAACAAAGGCCGTGAGAAAACAGCGTATCAGTTAGAGTACAAATGTACCATCATTATTTAGCCCCACCTCACAGGCCTCCCGAACCAAAATTATTATTCAAAATAATGCAGTGTAATATCTAATAAGTCAATACTTATGCTTATACCTTTGCATACAGTCATAAATATAGCCATAAATATTCATAAATCACTATAATGTACAATGGAATATGTTCCAGAACCTGCCATAAAGTGTTACCTAGGACCTTCTACGTTTATTGATTGAGAATGATGCTTAATAACTGTGCTATAAAGGGAACAAAATGTCCACTTACGGCCCTTAATATAAATGCAATGTCAATAAATCTTCTTAAAATGACAGGGATGTGCTATTTTATATACAGGCATCACTGTTAGGAATTCAGTGCTAACACCTGCATGATAACAGGCCGAGAAATGTCCATAGTGGTCCTTTATTCTGAGATTCCTTCTCATTGTCTTCCAGCAGGGGCAGAATCCCATTAACATGTCCAGAAGACACTTGAGGCGTCTGTAGAAGCTCCTTTCCCTGTCTGGGTGGTCAGATAAGGGGAGGGGGGTCAGAGAGTATCTGCAGACAAACACGACATGTCAGCAACATAGAGATAAAGGCGCCGCTCGTGACAAAACTCTGAAGGGTGATTTTAAGGACCTCCTCACGCACACACACACACACACAGGCACACACAAACAGACACACACACACTTAAACACATAATACAAGCCCACAGGCCCAGGGCTGCATGCATTCACACTGTAAACCACCAGAAAGCCACACTTTTCCACAGGCATATTACTGGCCAAGCCTTTGTCTCGAGCACACACTTGATTCAGCCGGTTGTGATAAAATTGCAGCATCTACACCAGATCTTTAAGCTGGCCCCGGCTAGAATCCTGTCTCCTCAGAAGCTCTAAACCTTTAGAAGGCTTCACAGGAAATTAAAGTCATGCCGCTATGACAGAGAACCATCACCTTTGTGCACACAAGAGACCATTCAAAAGGTGCCAGCTGCTGATAAAGTCCATCGCTTGGCCAGTCTTGCTCCACAGGGTGTCAATGTGCATGCCAAATCACTCGGTTTGCAAGCACATAACTTCTGTCCAGATATTTGGTAGAGCAACAGAAATCAAAAGAAATTTCACATTAAGATAACAGGGCCAAATGAGGCTTTTGACATTTGTATTGGAGCGTTACAAGACCAAATTCACAACAATAAATTAAATTTTCAGTCAAAACTGAAAGCGTGTCCCTTTTGCAGCTTGAATTTTTAGTCGAATCAGAGCATCGGCAAAATCATTAAATGGACATGTGTTAGTAATAGTCAGTGATGTTAGTACTATAGGGGTATATTACTAATAATTATTAAGTAACAAAGGGGTTCTTGAGTGATGCAGCCATCAGATGTTCCAATACGCAGTGGTAACGCAGCCAACCAGTGCTCGGAATCCAAGAGAGCACAGATGACTTCGCTCTCTCTAGGAGGGCCTCCCTCCACCCCACCACTCAGAATGATGCTAGCCAGTGTGGCCAGCTATTAGCTGACCTGACAGAACTGATTGTGAGTGTACTTCTCTAAGCGTTTTTAGCTGTCCAATGATATTGCTTTAGTGGCAGTTTGAAAAACTCTCTGCAAATGATTTGGAGGAAACCTGTGCTGATCTTCACCCTCCCAGTGTTGGTGGTATTGCATAATTGAGGAGCGGCTATTGGGTGCAACTGGGAATGACTAAATAACAAATTAAATAATGAACAAACCAAAATGTAAACATTTAAGGAATTGGGTTTGTACTGATCCAGACTTTTCAACAACTGCCCGAATAATTGGTCACTGTTAAGCGTTCACATTTGTATTTTCTGCTTTATGTGCTGCAAACAAGGCATTTTTAGCAGAGCCAAGGCTGCTTGCATAAAAAGTACTCAAATGCTTTGAAAATTATTTAGGAACAAATGTACTTAGGCTTTGATTCAAATACAAAAATCCTGAAAGTCTTCACTGGACTGCAGAATGAGGCCTGGTGGGAATGAACTTTCTCCACAGGCAGCAGATAACTCTGTATGCCTCCCTCATTCAGTTTTAATGCTCAGCGAATATGCATGTCTGTCCGTAGGTGGAGCCAGTGCTATCACTCATTTTAATGCCAGGCTGCGTTGAGCACACATTTCACTGTTGTGTCTTTTATTAGGCCTTTTATTGGGCCTGTTCCTTCATTCTTATCACCTTGGACAGTCCTACACCAAGGTTCAAGCTTTTCTGTCTTCCATCTGCCCTGTGCTCGCTGCAAAACCTTCCTGGGCGTTTTATTTCAGTCTAGGGATGAGCATGTGACTGACCTTAGTGAGCAGATTCTTTAATGAGCTGGAACATCTTTATGGTGGACTTATGAAAACTTTTTTCCTCCCCCTATCACTTCCTTTTGTGCAGATGTCTGTCTGGGGGAGGACCGGTGGTCATTTGGCAGGACAAACACTGCTGTCACCACTGCTCCACTGAGCCCATAACGGTCATCAGAGGGAGTAATGGGGTCATTAGCATTGCTCCAGATATTGGATCTGGGGTCAGCCAGGAGAGGGGGTTTGGGGGCCCTGGCTGCTTGCGTGCTTCAACATTACATCCATCAATGGAAAATCCTCTGGATGCAGAATGTCAGGTTTGTCAGTTTAGCTGGAAGCGGATCAATGTGCTAGGGAGATGTGGTAATCGATCTTGTTTCTGTTCTGAAAATGTACTGCAAGAGATAGAAACATTAGAATGAATTGTTTTCTACAAAGAATATGAACATTTGCATGTTCTGATGTACTAAGCTAATGGCCTGCAAATGCCCAACCTGAATATGTTCATTGGAAACCACCCAACCTACTAGGCTAGCCTATGCTTCTAGGATTGTTCTTTTGGACCAGTGTTCTTGATTCCAGTCCTGGTAATTTTCTGCTCAAATAGACCAAAGTTTGTAATATTTCTCAGGTTTAGTTGCTGTGCTTGACTGGGGAAGTGTTGTGGCAGAATGAGCATTTATTAATGGTAATTCTTCATATCTTTGTGTTATTAATAATTGTTATTGTTTTA
>JBBKCR010176561.1:0-14767 GCA_037577295.1 Ladigesia roloffi | reverse complement strand
AGTAGTAGTAGTAGTAGTAGTAGTAGTAGTAGTAGTAGTAGTAGTAGTAGTAGTAGTAGCAGTAGTAGTAGTAGCAGCAGTAGTAGTAGTAGTAGTAGTAGTTGTAGTATTAGTAGTAGTAGTAGTAGTAGTAGTGGAAGTAGTAGTAGTAGTAGTTGTAGTAGTAGTAGTAGTAGTAGTAGTAGTAGTAGTAGTAGTAGTATTACTACTACTTTGCTATCCAGTTAAAATAAAGTGGGCTTATTATTTTCTTACTACGACAGTAATGACCAACTGGATGTAAACTTTGCCTATACTGTCTAGGTGACCGGCCAGCCCTGCACCCACAGCAGCACCGTCTGAACAGCAGACACTACAGACTTGGTTATTGATGAATTCGAATGCGCCATTGCTGAGGCACTGCTGGGAATAATGTTTCACACCTTTTTATGAATGTCACCAATCTGTGATCCACAACTCCAACAATCACCGAACACACTGAATCATCATTATGAAACACGCTGCCTATTATACCTCCCTATCCGAACACTAGCTGATACGGAACATCTAAACACTCTATTATTACACTCTGTAATTTCTTTACTGTAAACTGTCACTACAGGCTCTTACATCCTGTCACTCGATTTGACAAACTATAATTTACACTCACTCAATGTGGCTCTAAGCTAAGGAAAAAAATTCAGAGTGGATTTCCAGTGATGTGTGTAAATGGGATGGATGTATTCACGAAAGATTCAACACTGAAGAGTGCTGGGTGAACTAATATTTTATGTTAAATATCGGGGAGGTCCAAGTAATTAAGAAATGTGAAGAGGACACGTCCCCTTCAGACTGAATGGCCGTGATGCCCAAGCATGTCACATTGGGAGGTGCACAGAAAGGAAGCGAGGCGCAGAGTGCAGGTTCTTTAGATGGTATTTTAATGTGACACAGACTCAAGAAACTACAAAACTGAAATAATACATGGCACGTGGGCCAAACTCAAAACACAACACAGGAGCACATAAGGTACCGTGAGGGTTGCTCCCTCCACGTACAAAGAAATCTACAAAACTTAAATACTTAGACACTCTAACATGAACCAATCACAAACCCTAATCACTTAAACTAAACACACAACAGCTGAACACAGTGACCTCAGACGCAGACATACACACTTCAAACTTCAAAATAAAAGTCCCATGTAAAGTCTTCACCACAACAATGCAGTGTTATTTATTGTACGTATCACCAATTTACATCCCTTGTACTCTGTTCAGTACTGTAACTGCTTCCTGTACAGTAATAATCACACTTATGGTACCACTCTAGTCACTATATAGGTGTGGTGTTTGTGTTGTTTCTGTAATGACTTGGACTCTTGCTGTATGTCGTTCCACGGTGAAACGTCTCAGCCCTCTCTGGATTTGTGTTCACAGCTGCTGAAGAAAATAAAATAACCCTGAAATCTGAAATTCCTCTTTAATTCTACACAGTCCTCACTCTTACACTCCAGAGAGATGTTGGATTGCCAGGGCTGCAGCAATGAATTCAGTGAATTAAATATTCGCTGCATGGACTTTATTGTTCCTTACTAGTTCTTGCCACTTGAGTTTTGGCCACTTTGAACAAATCACTGAAAAAAAAACTTCAAAGATGAAAAAAGGCTCTAGAACACATGCTGACACAAACCTCTCCCTGTTTATAGGGCTTAACTGGAGGAGGGTGCATGGCTTGGCCTACAGCAATCAGCGGTAATGTCTGGGTGGACCCAACACACACACACACACACACACACACACACACACACAGTCCAATCTATTTCAGCAAGGCAAACCAGCAGTAGCGCAGCCATCATCTGGCTCCTTTGTTATAGCGCGCCACCACTAGAGAATACTAATGGCATTCTTTTTCTAAACACACAGCCGGGCGAAAGAAAAACAATGTTTAGGCCCAACACCAAATATGATTTATTTACCTGCAGGCAGACATTAGAGGCAGCAGCACAGCTCGTCTCACCTTAAAGCTAAGTCTTCACTCGGCTGGAGGAACACCCGCGCCAGGTTTTCTTTTGCAAATGAATTTAAATTGATGGCAAATGGTCAATTTGCTGTAATTTCTATTCGCTAATGAAGCATTACTGAGTGCCCGGCCAGTTTAAAGGGTTTTTAAATCTGTAGTGTAAATGAGGTAATTAGTCTGGTCAATAGTGCTCTAATGTCTGAAATGACCACATTCCCCCAGGACAGAATAGATTTAGTCCACTAGATTAATGCTCTGTTGAATCAAGTGCACGATGTAAATCTGCCACGCTGCCGGACCGGAAACTGCAGCATGGAATGCTTTAACATCTGGTTTTCTAGGAAAAATAGTACTACAAAAAAAATGAAAATATACCCTTTTCTTTGTTCCTCTATAATTAACATGTTTGGGGTAGAATGACAGGCTTCTGGTCTCTCAGTGCTAATATCCCGGTTAGCATTCTGGCTACATTAGCTGATTGGCTGGCATTTTGCCTGCTGAGACCTGATTGGTTATCTTGAATCTACACAAACTACTATTAAAAAATTAGTTTAACAGTGTTTTAAAACATCTCAGTGGTGTTGAAATATATTGTTTGCATACTGTTTCCTCAACATTGCATGTAAATATGTGTCTCAGTGTTCCTTAAACTGGGGACATGAGAGGTACCGATTCAACACTTACAAATTGAGACATGACCCGTGTTCGTTTCTGCTTTAAATGTTACTCTCTCTGGGTAGCTAGAACTGAAAAAGAACAAATATAAGGACATTTTTATAAATCTGATGTGGTTGATATGCAGTGTTGGTTAAAGTTGAAAAACTTTTCACTCCTACAATCCAACAGTCATATGCTAGAAAAACAGCATTTTTGACTGATTACTGTAGCCTGAAAAAATGACTTCTTGGCCCTATAATTACTACTGAAAATATTTGTTTAAATTCTATAATAAGTACTTTTACTTTAAAATGTCACCTTCTATTTAACCCTTTACTTTATGCTTTATGTTTGATAGTAATGATCTATCCTCATTTTGATAAGTACATTTTAAAACTCACACCAAGTAATATTAACTAAACTAATGCACTGAGTGCAGGACTTTTTTTTTTTTTGGAAAATGTTAGTGGTGTTAACTAGTTATGCTGCTCTGTTCCACGCAGCTAACATTAGCGTTAGCATGCTAAATAATTGCTGGTCAGCAGTTATTTGCTAACCTGTCTTACTTGACTTGGCATCTTATTTAGCAGACTTGAGTGTTCCTGGTTGATAGTAATTGTCAGTGGCTCTATTTGCACAGAAATGTTCCTGGCCTGATTCTTAAATCCAGGTCTCTCAACCACTGGGCCGCAAATTGAGACAGGCTATTGGTCCACAGTTGTTTATTTAAGATTATGTAATATCGCCAAGTGGGACTTGGCAACATACTGTGATAAATAGGTGGGCCTTAACGTTGAAGAGGATGAGAAGCATTATACTAAAGTGGGTTAGAGCCAAGCTGCAGCTGGATGGCCTAGTGGTTAGCATGTTGGCTCCAGAGGACTGGAGTTTGAATCCCAGCTGCTGGTGTAGCATGTAGCATACAAAATTGGTCGAAAAATCTACTTGGGTATTGTTGACTTAACAATTCATACTAGTAACTAAAATATACTTGAGGAATTCCTTAGTAAATATTACAATGAAATTCTGCATGGAAATTGTTACCAAGCTTTTTTTAAGTGAATGTCAGCCAGAATTTTTGTCAGTGTATAAAAATGGTAGGCTGTTATATTGTCGTTTATTTTTTAAAATAGCATTCCCTCAGCTACATCAAAGAATAAGGCACATTCCTGCAATTCAGTAACTACTCAGTATTGGACTTTTTCTTTTTTAAGAAAAAGGGAAGAAGAGGCCATGGCCAGGGCCTCTGGAACATTGGGGCGTTACCCAAGTGTCTCCAAGATCCTGCAATTCATCACAGAAGCTATTGATTTAGAAAAGTAAAACTTATGGGCACGTCAGTGGGAGTAACTGTGAGTTCCTTGGGTTGCGGTGGGACAATTTGATTCAAGATACAAGATAAAAAGCATTTATTGTGATGTACTGATGAAATTTTATTTCTCTGTGCAATGAAATTCTATCTTTGCTATCCATACACCAATGTCGAGTTAGGTTAAGAGTTAATAAATAAATACATTTACAGAGGCCTATATATTTGAATGGCAAGGTCACAACAGCACATCATCCCTTAGTGTTCCCATTAGTTTGGGAGGGACCTGGAAGTAACGGTTGTTTTGTGGTTCCGTTGGGGAACCATACCACATGAAAATCAGCTTGTTCATCCAGTGCTGTTTTGCAACAATCTTCAGTAGATACTGTCGTAGGCTTGTGGGTTTATGAAGGAGGTGAAATCAAGTCTATAAATGCAATTCCTGGAGGATTCAGCTGCAGACATGAACAAATGAGTGTGTCTGGGAGCCTATCAGTGCCAAGCGCCTTCACGGCAGCCTAAATGTGCCTTGGGAGCTGGGGACGATGCAGTGGCCAGTGTTTGTTCTGTTTCCTGACAGTCGGAAGAAAAGCTGAGTATCACACCTGGCTGATATGCTCTAGAGGACCAGCATGCAGCCACAACACACACATGACATGATCTGGGCTGAAATCTCACTCACCTTCCCTGAGGTGGACCGGAGCATGACCCAAAGATAAACTGTGATTTTTATCAAGTATGTCTTTTCACTCGACCGTGTGAAAAATCTGCATTTCATACAGTTAAAAGTTTTTTTCGGGCTCCAGAAACGGCTCTTATTCTATTGTTTTTATTGATTTTGCTATTCTTAACTTTGAAATGCCCACTTTCTGCCATTACTATGCAAATTTCCCAGTTGTGGGACTAATAAAGATTTATATTATCTTATTTTATTTGTAGCCTCATATTTTTGCTTTGTGTGTTGATAAAAATGTGTGGAGCGGCTCTAATCGCTGGGAGTCAGCACTTCTTATTCATTACCAAGAATTGGCTCTTAGTAACAGGCTAGCGCAAGAGCAGAAATACACAATACGATTATGAAAGGAAGATATTTATGTTTAGTTTGAGTTTTAGAGCTGTACTGGTTGGAAAGGTTTTAAAAAAGGTTTTAGATATGTTATTTTCTGAGCACTTCAAAAGATATGTCTTTGTGTTAATGTTTCCTGAATAAAAATTCCATATACAGTATAACTGCATCTCATTTTTTTCACTTTCACCATAACGTTGCTTAATGTGGTAAGGTCTATTCTCAACCTCAGAATTGGTTTTAAATGTAAATTATGTCTGTGATTGTTCAGTCATATGAGTTTTTTTTAACTAGTTCATTTTCAGTGTGATCTGGTACAACACTGGTGACCACACACTGTTCCCCCAGACGCTTTGTTCCTGGATGCCTGCTGCTCAAATCTGCTCCCACATTTTTCATTTATTATTTCCCATTCACATAAGCAGCTACCCACACACATCTCAGGTGCCAGTTTTCTCTTTTTCTACCCTAGCTTCATTACAACTAATGAAGCTAGGGTAATGCTGTGAGAATTCCACTTGGCTAAGTAAGGGGAGAAGTAGTGAAAAGTGAAGGCAGAAAGTGGAACTCCCTACAAATTTGCAAAACCTGATGGACAACCAAAAGCTGCTTTTAGATGGTAAAGAAGTTTCACTAAGCAGTCATCAGCAGATCACCTGTGATTGGTGTGTTCAAGCTATGTGGTGGAAAATTGGGAGCAATTGGGAAAATGGTTTAAATTCTGGACACTACATGTTGTGTTTTTATGAAGATCAATAAACATTTTATAGATTGAGTCGAAAGTTGTTTTGTGTACAGACATGTTTGTCAGAAAGCAAACGCTGTCCTTTTCTGACATCAAATCAAGCAGGGCACCAGGGCAAATGCACAGTCTTGAACCTGTCAATACACTTTCATTTAAAAATCTTCTATTTTTGTGTCCAGTGTAGGTCTGCCTGACTCATGGATGGAGAAAATGGAGTGTTTTATTTCCTCTGTGAAGAATCTTTCCGGAGTCGTGTTAAGATTATCAAAGGGGGAAGGACCATTACTAGGTTAATGAACTGAGATTGAAGTGGTTCCGGAGCTGGAGTAAATGTATCTCAATTTCTCCATCAAAGCCTCTGGAGGCTCCTCATGGCTGGGCTGGAGGGCCGCTTTCAATAGCGAGTCTTGGGAAGAGTGCCATTAAGAGGAGGTGTAATGTGGTTTTGGGGGGGGTGGCTGGTTTGGTGCACACCTGAACTGGGAATAATGAGTTCGGAATGATACCAGGGCGCCTTTCTCATCTTCAAGAGCGATACAAACCTGCTTTCATCATCATCATCTGCGAACCAAGGATGCTTTTGAGTCCTCCTCCAGAAAAGACAGAAGAACACTATTCATGTCTTACGGACATGCCTCGATTGCCCCCCCCCCTCCCTTCTTTTTGAGTAACAAATCAAGCCTTGGCGAATGAAGCGCGAATTTATGGGGAGCTGAAGGTTGCGCCTCCCTTGACTGGCAGTGTAACTGGTGTCCGCATACATAAATGAATTTACAGTGATGGCTAGGGTGGCGTGACGTGGACAGATGCTGTCATTAGGTGAGTCAAGGGCATTTGACTGATTGGTTGGGGGAAAATATTTCATTGCGACATGACATGCACGAGGACCGTGGATGGGTAAGCAAGGCTACCAGGCTATACGTTCATAAGAACAGAAAATATTTCATAAAAACAACCGCAGGAGGGGTGGGAGGTGCTATCTCATGACCCCACAATTAGGTATGCTAAACCACAGTATAGCATACCCTATTAAAACGGATTTGTCTCTAGTGAGCTGCTATTTCAAAATGAATTCGGAGGTTTATGTTTGGTAGCATATACAGCTGCATTCAGAATTATTCAGCACCCATTGCGAATGGTGGTGGTGGTGATTGAGGGGCTCGACCTGTTCGACGCCGTGGCACTGCCTCACTTGATCTCATGACCCCACAGTTAGGTAGGCCTTTTACCTCAGAGTACACACAATTTGCAGCCTCTGTGTTCACAGGTCCTTGTTGTTTTTCCAGACGTGCCCTTGCTGCTGAGGGAAGGGGGTTCGTTTCTGCTCCGCCGCTCCTCTGTGCCTGTAGTCTGTAATTTGAGCAAACATACAGTCCATGGAGGCGGCGAGGATACACCAGCCTTTCAGCCTTTTCAGGGCTTCTCGGACAGAGAAAGCAGTGTATCTTCAGATTTACAGAATACCGGCGTGTCACGCTACCTGCCAGCGAACTGACCCCCTCCTAACCCGGCACCCTCCTGTGTAACAAATAATACAACAGTAGAAGTGCAGCCCGCCTCCATATTCAGGCTTCAAAATCTTTTTACAGGCTTCAAACACTCATTGGCATCTCGCTAAAACACAACATTACAGTCTGATGACAATATCTGGGCAATTCCTTACATGCAAATATATGAAAAATGCTGGGTAAGACTTTATTTGAAGGGGTCTACATAAGGGTGACATGTAGCCATCATAAGAATGACATGAAACATGTCGTGTACACGAATGACACATTAGTGATGATTATGATTGTTGTCACAATGTGGCATTTGGTTTTCAGAATGTCCCGGTGACGTTGTGTGGGCCTCATCATTATGACAGCTTGAGGTCCAGGAAAGTATTCATGACAGTTATAATGGTTTTTATTATGGTGCCATGACAGCCAGTTGTTGAGGCCCATCACTTCACAAACCTAGAAGATAAGTCGGGACCGGTTCATATAATAATTTAACAATTGTGTCAAGTTTTAATCAAAACATCATCACACCAAACACCTCGCTTTTTTTTCTTGGCTATTTTCAAGTGGTCATGACAAAGTCACCTTCACACAATGTCATCTTGACATTCCAAAAACCGAACGACACATTATGACAACAGTCATAAACATCACTAATGTGTAACAAATGTGCATGACATGTCATGTCAATCTTATGACAGTTAAATGTCACCCTTATGTAGACCCCTGCAAATAAAGTGTTACTAAACGCTGTAGCTTGGTTTACCATAGGGGTCACCATCCTTTCTGACACTGAGAGCTACATCACAGGCACTGAGCCATACGAAGGGCTACCAGTTTCATATACTAGTAGTGTTTACCTAAACTTCATGTATAATAAACATGTTTTAAATGCTTTTTTAAAGATATTGTCATTTTCAAATAGATATAAATGCTAATGCGATTAAAGAAGAATAGCAACAGGATAAAATTACTTGTTAGACATTGCTCACTGGTGAGTTGTGCTATATTTTGGACCGTTCCGCGGGCTACTCATATGGTCCTTGGGGGCACCACGTTGGTGACCCCTGGTTTAGCTGAATACAAAAACAAGTACATATGTTCTACAGAAAAGCCTTTGCTGATGTAACATGTAGTTCAGGCTACAATAAAGAAAAGGCTTCTGTACCCTAAAACAGAAAAATGAATACAAATGAAAGGAGGGAATAGTGGAATAATCCAGTTATTCAGGCCAGTATTAACTGACACTGAGGCCAGGCCGGTTTAGATGACAAACTAAAGCTGAAAAAGTAGAATTGCACACAGAAGCAATGTCCCTTCTCTGCATTTTTTTCTGCACTGCTTGTTTGAAGACAACATGAACCAGGAGATTATGCATCATTTGACATCTCGGTACAAGCGTCTCCGAGGACGGCGGAAACTGCTGAGGTGGGGGCTTCTTCCGAGATGTTTTGCATACGGCTTAATTGCATGGCCGTCCCCAGCCGTCCCCTTTAGGCACAAGTTTGTCAATGGTTGATTTATGTTGTTGGCAGGGGTTTGTTTTTCCTTTAATGGGTTTTTCATAAACTCAGATTCCCCCAAGGCTGCATCGTATTGGGGACTGTGTTCCATTCCGAGTCCCAAACAAGGGGCGAGTCCCAAAGAATTTTTTAGCTCAGTCGAACTGCTGTTGAATTGAACTGTGAATTTCTCAGCTGAGCTGTCTAATGATTAATGTAATTTGAGGTTCACAGTGCAGGTTCAGCATGGAAAAAACTTTTGACATCATTCATGTCTGTACGAAGTTTTGCATTTGTTTCTTGACTCGTTTTTAAAGCACATGTACCCTGCAATGCTGGTGTACTTGGAATTTCATGCCGTGACTCGAGCACATTTAACTTCAATCTGATCTGAGCCTCAGGTATGTTTAACAGCTTTCAGAACTGAGTGTCTCAAGATTGTTTACTATTGATTGGAGTATCATGGCTTGAGGATATTTAACAGCAACTGACCCGGTGGCTCGAGCACATTTGGCCCAAACTGATCAAGTCTATGCTACTAAAGTAGGTTTAGCTTTAGTAGTATATACAGCTGCATTCAGAATTATTCAACACCCATTGTGAATGGTGTTTAGTAGCAACATTTGTTTCAGCTATTTGCAATGAATCAAACAAAATTAACACAACTGAAAAGTGGCCTCCCCACATTCAACAGAAAATGGTTTCTCTAGGAACAGCCAATGCCTTTGCTATATTTTTGCATCCTTTTTCTTTGTTCGTGCAAATTTCATTTAACTTTTTGGATATTTACTCTTGATTTACTTTGACTCTTTAAGCGCCAAAGTCACAGGATAGCGAAAAGACATATTCATGACTAAAATAAACTGTATTTACAAATGTCATGTACAATGTAGCATTTGTATTCACTACCACTAGTTAGCAGACATGTAGTACTTTTATTCAAGGTGAAAATTTCGCCATCATCCTATTCAAAGTTTTGAGTAAAAAGCGGTTGAAACGAGCCTTGTGTCATTGACCATTGACCATTGAGCAGAGAAAGGGTGTCTTTCTGTTCTCAGTGCGTGTAAGCGTGTTAGATTTTATAACTTAGAAGAAAAAAAACACCAAATGCTGAATAAAAAGTTGTCCGTTGATGATGTCCTGTGAATGATATTCGCCAATTCTGAATCTGAAGGGGAAAATGTGTCTTTTGTACCGGGAGACGCACGAGAAAGTCGTGCTCCAAACGACGGGCGTGAGTGAACTGTGTCGCCGCTCCCCATCAGCCCCGCCTCAAAGAGCCACAATTGCCGTGTGAGAAGGGAGTCTCAGCGCCCTCCACTTGGAGCACGACTTTCTCTTTTTATTAGCCATTTGACTTTTTTTTTCACAAATCCCATACGCACACTGAGAAAAGAAGAGCATTCTTTGTCTGCTCAAAATTGTCATCTTGAATCAAAGTACTACATGTCTGCCAACAAGTGGTAGGGAATACAAATGCTACATTACAGGATATTTGTAACTACAGTCTGTTTCATTCATGATGATGTCTTGATATGATAATATAGCAATATTTTACTACTTTCTTCTGTTTTATTGTTGGTTTCCCCTTTCCTGATCATTATGAATGAGGATAAAAAGACAAAAAGATTAAAAGAAAGAAAATAACTTCCAAACATCAGTTCAATATCAGCTGTTTCCTGAATATAATGAAATGTAAGGTGGTTGACCCTTCATGATGTCATAATATGCAAATGCAAATTAGACGAGAATACTTATACCCCACATAAACTTCAGGTCATGCCCAACGTTTTTCTAATTAACAATAAGTCTCTATCTTTAACCCCTTCAAGCCACAAGCTTTAGAAACATTGATGTAAAAATCCAGTATATAAAAAAAAAACTGCGCTTAAAGGGTTAAATAACATTTAACCTCAACCTGATCCAAGCTAATTTAACCTTGGTTGAAATACTGTGCCTGAGGTTTGTTTAACAGCTATCAGAACTGAGTGTCTCAAGAATGTTTACTATAGATCAGAATAATGTGAGTATATTTAACAGCAACTGGCCCAGTGGCTCGAGCACATTTGACCCCAACTGGTGTTCCAATTTCGGTTTCGTACCATAACATAATAATATACACTGTAAAAAGTATTTGTCTCCAATAAGCAGCTATTTCAAAATGAGGGTGGAGGGTTAGGTTGGAAATTAGTGGCATATACTGCTGCATTCTGAATTATTCAACACCCATTGCGAATGGGGTTTAGTATCAACATATGCAAAGTTTCAGCTATTTGCAATGAATCAAACAAAATCAACACAACCAATAAGTGGCTTCTCCACAAAATGCTGCTTTTGATGACTTTTGCAGTCTCAAAGTATTAAAGACTAAGCATCTTTAGTACTTAGCAGAGCAGCATTTTATGTTATTACCAGCTGAAATATGATGCATTTCAGATACCGGCATCTGGCAACATTCCTGAAGAATCTTTCTCCATTCCTCATTGGCAAGAACCTCCAGTTTATTAATGTTTTTACATTTGTTTGCTGCAGCAGTCTTCTTCAAACCACTCCTTGCAGTTTTCTATGGGTTTCAAGTCAGGCAACTGTGATGGCCACTCTAGAAACTTCCAGGACCATTTTTATAAAACCAAGTTTTGATGTATAATTGGGATTGTTGTCTTGATGGAAGGTCCAGTGATGCCCAAGCTTCAGCTTCATTACAGACGGCATGATATTTTCTCCAAGGATATTTACTTGTTTGAATCTATCTTGCTAATCTATCTTTCTATCTCACCGAGCCACAGCCATGCTTCGCAATAGGAAGAGTGATTTATTCAGCATATGTTCCCTCTTCATCCTGATATTTTTTTTGTTTTATCACTCCACTTGACAGATTCCAAAACCTCAATGGTTTATTTAAATGGTTTTGGGCGTATTGGAGCTGACTTGTGCTTTTGGGTCACTTGTGTGTATATTGGAGATCAGGCATGGAGACCTTCAGTGTTTAGTATGCACATTGCTGGGTCTTGCTGCAGGTCTTTTGCGGTCACTCGAGAGTTTTGGCCTCCTGCCTCCCCAGAAATCTGGTGGCAGCTGCTGAAACCTTCCTCTTCCTGCCACGTCCAATTAGTGTAGCCAGTGTGCCTTGAACACGCAACTATGCTTGCAATGGTTTCTCTAGGAACAGTCAGCTACTTTGCTGTATTTTTGCATCATTTTCTTTGTCTAAGAGAAACTTCTCTTCTCTTTTCAGACAGTTCTCTTGATTTACCTATATATATAACATGTAATCAAAGCTCACTATGAATAGTCAGTCCAGGTGTTTGGTATATCTCAAGCATACCTGATGCAACTAATGGGGATCTTCAATAGTTGCATTGTTTGTGCTTGCGACAAAACCAGATTTGGAAAACTGTTCCCTTAGGAGGGATTCTATTCCGGGGAGTCATCAAAAATGGCTTTTTTGTGTTGAATGCAGAGAAAACGATTCATAATTATTGCGTTGAGCTATTTAAAGCATTCTTGTTTGAGTTATATATTGCAAACAGCTTAGAGTTTGTACATTCGTCCAACAGACCTAATTTGCAATGGGGGATAATTATCTCTAGAATAACTACACATACTCAACCGCATTTTAAGAGGAGTGAATCTGATATATTCTCCAAGTGTTTTCAGGTGTTAAAATGCTAGATTTCCGAAGGCGGTTGAAGCTGAGTATTTGTTTCAAGGGAACCTTGCCTGTGTTTAAAGGCGAAGGAGTGAACTTTAAAGGCCGCCCATTGATTTGCCTGCGGTGCCTGAAGGATGTTCCTGGTACTTCTTTTGAGCGCGGCAATAGCGCCCTTCATCCTGCAGTGATTTTCCTTCAAGGACTCCTGGTCCTGCAGCCCAGCGTCTGTGTGTATGCCAGTGCGTGCGTTCCTCTGAAGATCTCACGTGCATCTGATTAACATGAGCGTGATGCGAGGAGCTTGAGAGACGTTACAGGTAGCTCAGGGTCCCCACCCGCTGCTCGGGCGTGTATATTTTTACACATCCTCCCTGCATTGGCTGTGATTCTGGCAGGCCAACATTGAGAAGTCTGTAAATAGTTTACTCCACGAGACAGCGACGTGATCTCAGCCCCTGTGGTGTAAAAACAAGGAAAGCATTTTTTCATCTACACCCCGCTCGCCTCACATCGCATTGTCATTGATCGCTCAGAGCCTCACACCTTGACTTTTCATTAACAAAAGCCTACATCTACAGCACCCTGGGCGCCAGCTCAAACCGCAGCAAGCAGGAGAAATGGCAACAAAATGATTTCTTTTCGTTTTTTCTTGAAAGGAGGCATCCCGTTCGGTGCAGGGAGAGAAAACACCTATTGTTCGGAGAGCTCCGTTATTGGTGCAGAGCGCTTTGGTCTTTCTTCGTTCACCTCCTTTTGTGTTGCGATGGAGATTCAGGATCAAGCCGTGACTGGCTTTGAAAATTCTGGCATTTATATGACAGAGGATGAGCTAAAGTCTAAACCAAAGCTAACAGGGTCAAGTGAAAGCCGCACAGTATGAATTCATCTCTTCAGAGGCTTGGCAGGGGAAAAAAAATAGTCTGGACGCAGCTTCGGTCTAATATGCAATAAATGCTCCACGCGGACGCCGTAACGCTGTCCAAAACTGAGCTCTATGCTCTGAAAACGTAAATACATTCCGGCCAGTTCAAACCCACGTGTCTTCTTCTCACCAGAAATATTTACTCTTTAATAGTCCAACTAATAAACTGATCTGAAAGTTATATTTGGCTTCCCGGCGGATTAAAAAAAAAAGTGATAAAAAAGAAACCGGCGCAAACTCTCTGATATTAAAGATGTTTAGACCTTGGACAAAGTTATCTAGGTTATTTTATCATTGAAGTGTGTTCCCAAATATTGACCGAATTAAGCTACCAGATCATTAGCGCGCATACATAATTACGATGTGATCTGCTCATTAGCATATGGCGAGTCGTGTTTTCGGGTTTGCCTTTAATCTTTACGCCTTCATTAGCATAAAGGCACTGGCTTGTTATTTTTACAATAAACACTGTCATTATTTGTGGGGGTTTTTCCCACAAGAGTGATGAGGGACTTGCAACACAGCATACTAAGTCTAGGAGTGGCCACTAGGGCAGAAATGGAAAACATTCATGATATGGTACAGGACTGTGCCAATTATGCAAAGCCATTAACATTAAAAGCAGGTTTCTTTCTGCCAGTAAAAACACACATGGACATTAGAATCAAGGTAAACAAACAAAAAAACAGTTAAAAGTATCCAGATTTTTTGCTACTAAATGTATTTTATTCTATTTTGAGCTTGCTAGAGGTTTAGTACCATATTTCTGCTAGATGGCATCGGTCACTGCTTTATATAAAATTCCATAAGCAAAACATATTTAACCTAAAGAAGCTCTTCCCTAAAGAAAGAGGTCTGGAGATGGTTAAGAGAACCCTTTTCTGTACATAAAACCAGTGTTTTCTCTATTACTGTAGTACTGCACTAAATCAAATTAAACAGGACTAATTATGCTTTGTGAAGAACCATTCAGTTGATCAGTGTTCTTTAAGCACAGACGAAAAGTGTGCTCATATACATTGTGACAATGTATCACAGTAAATTTCCACGTTGCTCAGTTCTGAGTGATCCCACTCAATATTCATTCTGCGACACTGGTGATGTTATTAACAGTGGTGTTTGTGGAGCTGCTTTGGGGATTTTAGAACTGTCACTTTGGAGGTCTACTTAATCACTCAGTGAGTCCCTCGCTTTATCTGCAGATGTCTCTGACCAGATGAGGTTGGTGGAATTGTCTTTCTGAAGATTTCAGCGCGGCATTTGCCCAGTTTAACACAATCAGCCATACAGCATGATCAACCGGCCACTGCAACTAAAGGCACTTTTCCATAGATGTAAAGGTTCTAAACTGTACTGTGCTGGTACTGAAGTTGTATCAGGTTCTAAACTGTACTGTGCTGGTACTGAAGTTGTA
>JBBKCR010176547.1:0-14768 GCA_037577295.1 Ladigesia roloffi | reverse complement strand
TTGTATTTGTTAAAAGGGAAAATTATTCGTATTTGTATTTGTATTCAGGTAAAATTCATAATGCAGCATGCAAACAACGTCAGAATCTCCTCCTCCTCCTCCCCCCGGGCAGGGGAGACGGAAGTGAAAGTGATCAATCGGTCACACGTGAACACACCACTGCACACAGTGTGAACAGTACGAAATTGAACCCATTCACAATGTAAAGTTGCAGGCAGCCATGAATTCTGCACCTGTGTGGAGAAGTGTGTGGAGACGCTCTCGGGGAGCAGTGTGTGAGGAGCGGTGTGTGTGTGGGGAGCGATGTGTGGGGAACGGTGTGTGGGAACGGTATTCGCTCAGGGTAACTCAGAGGTTCCTAGCAGTCTGGAGGATCAACCCATGACTTTCTGATCGCAGGTTGAGTGCCCAAACCACGCGAATGTGTAAAGGAGGGAGGGGAGGCGTTCTGAATACAAATATTTATTAAAGTATTTGTCCGAATACGGTATTCGTAAAAAACATGTTATTTGTGCCAATCCAAATACCGTATTTGTATTTGTCTCCTCCCCTTTTTCTCTCTCTCTGTGTCTCTCTCTCTGTCTGTCTCTCTCTCTCACTCTTTCTCTTGCTCGCTCACTCTCTCTCTCTGTCTGTTTCTTTCTCTCACTCGTTCTCTCTCTCTCTCTTTGCCTGTCCCTATTGAATTCTCTCTCTCTCTCTCTCATTCTCTCTCTGTTTCTTTCTCTCCCTGTCTCGCGTCTTCTTTCTCTATCATTCTTTCTGTCTCTCCATCTTGCTCCCTCTCTCTCTCTCTCTCTCTCTCTCTCTCTCTCAGACACACTCTTTCTCCATCTATATCTGTCTCTCTTTCTTTTGTTCCCTCTCTCCTTTCTAATCTAGAAATTCCTGAAGGGAAAATTATCCTGTTGTCTGATTGATCATTCCCAGCTCTGCTGTGAATTTAAGTGGCAAAACCACCAAATCAATTTATCCACCAATTAGCACAGAGCAATCGCAGCAGTAGGCCTGACAATCAGCAGAGACGAGTCATTTCCTGATGAGCTATCGACAGACGTGTTTGTGGTGCCGAATCGACTCTGCCCTCAACATTACCACCTAATAAACATACAATGTTGAACAGAATAAAGTCTGCTGAATCAATTTGTTGAATGGATCACTTGATGAGGTGCTAAAAATTGCACAAAAGCAAAGACATCTGACCTAAAAGACCAAAAGAACAGGATTTTGCATTTAAAATATAATGATTATTTATTAGAAAGCCACCAAAAATTCCATTCAACATTACCTTTTCCTTATTACTTTTCAATGATTTGTCAGACAATTCATCTAGTGCTCTGAATTAAGAGTAGAAATTATTTTTATTTTAGGATTTCTTCATGTTCCTCCTTTGCTCACACACTCCTCGTGTTTGATCCGTAGCTTCTGTTGCATTAATACAAATTTTGTGAAAAAAAAATCCCAAATGTCCCCATATGTCCCCACACACTGTTCCTCAGGTACCTCGCATCGGTAGCAGCCCCCTTGATTAAATGTGGAAAAAGAATTTCATTGTACACACTGTGTGTTGTGCCCACTACTTCACTTGGTGAATGGCTTAAATGCAGAAATAGAATTTCAAATTGTCCACACTGTGTGCAGTGCTTAGGGAACACACGATACATTAATCAAACGTACTGACTGCAAACAGTCAACACATCAAATATTTAGATCCTGTTACATCCCAGATTACCCACACATCCCTGTGATCACCCAAATGAAGCTCAGTTTATAGTAATTATCAGCCGAATATTTAAGCAACAGCTTTTTAATGACTTCTAATTGATCATAATTCAGTTATTTAGAAGTAAGGTGCTTGGTAATGAGAGGCCTGCTTTGCATCAGCAACACTGTCTCAATGACAAACAAGTCATTCATGAGCAGACAGCTGATTACAGCTTTTTTGATATCCATTAGTAATTGTTCATTAGTAATGACGTAAGTAATTCCTGAATAATTAGATTATTAATTAGAAATATAATAAGAATAGCAAATTCATTATTCTACAACAGTTCAAATTAGTGCACAGTAATTTAATAATTATTTCATTCATTCTCAGCCATTGGCCACACGTTTGGAAGTTGCAAACAAACATTTTCACACTTTCAGGAGTGCAAGCCCAAGAGCTTATATCAGTTGAATTCCCTTGTGTCCTCTTATTTGTTTGCCTCTCTCTCACATTGGGTACTCTCCTCATAAGGTATTGCCTCTTAGTGTCTATCAATCTGTGCCTGAACTTCCCTTCTGAGCAGCAAATGTGAGAAAATGAGGCATGGATTTTCAAATTACCTTACCTTAATAGTTATGTTTAATGTGAACTATTTGGAAAGAAATCTCACAAAACCCCCATTACACTCTCTGAAACACCAGTGGGGATTTGACTGATGGCCTGCTGGTTAATGGCAATGCAGCACAATGTTCAATTCAGTTCAGTTCAATTGTATTTGGGGCAGCTGGTGCCCTAGTGATTATGGAGTTGCCAATTGTGATCAGTCGATTCTGGGTTCGAATACCAGGAGTGGCACCACTGAGGTGCCCTTGAACAAATGACCCTTCCTGCCCACTGCTTCAGTTGGTGAACAGGTTAAATGCTGAAAAATATGTCACATCATATACTGTGTTATATTCACATGTGACTACAGTGAACCACTTTATTTTACTTTATTTATATGGTGCTTTTTTAAATCAGATGTTACTAAGCTTCTTTACAAAATCCCAGAATCCAGGTCTGAGCCCCTAGTAAGAAAGCCAACAGAGGAAAACTCCATAACAGTGGAGGAAGAAATCTTAGAAGTGACTAAGACTCAAAAGAGGAACCTGGCCTCCTTTGGTCGAGTGTAGATATGATTGTTATTGCACATGTGATTTCCAAAAACACCATATAACAGTGCTATAAAATTCATCTATACCATAAAACTCAGTAATGAGATGTAAAAATTGATTTTAATCAAAAAAACATTGAATAAGAATTATATTAAATAAGAATTGCTTAAACAAAATCTGCATACAATGACAGAGTCTTTTATAGCTCATGGAGGCTCGATCAGGGGAGGGGTTCCCAAAGCAGCAATGATTTTCCCCGAACATTTTCTCGGTTCTTATTCCAAATAAAGTATTTGATATGATCAAAAGGATGTGTTCTTTCTTGTGATTTAGTTTAAACACGATTAACTGCCCATGTCGCTGATAGACGCGGCGTTCAGGACCAAGAACAGCGGAGGGGGTCTCTCACGGGTCTACAACCCCTCCGACGTCGAAAGAGCCTTTGTCCCATTAGATGTGAACAACAAGCGCAACTATCTTTAACAGGGTAAGGAAGACATATAACATATCTAACCAAAATATAAGCTTACATGATTTCCTGGTGATGTAGTTTCGTGTTTCTTGACAACCTAGCTTGAAAAGTGTATTTTTTAACCTTTGTGTCTGGCACTATTGGTCAAATAGCCCATCCGTTACTTGTTATTAATTATCAGTGTTTTCTCCAATCAACTAAGTTTTGCAAGTATTATATGTATTTTAAAAATAATCATGGTGTGATGTATGTGATATACATTTGAATTTTATAAAGTTTTCCCTCTCATGAAAACGTTTTTATATTGTGCGCTGCTGCTCGCTCCTGCTTATGAAAGAAGCAGCATGTGCGTGCATTCTTCCCAAAGCGTCAGGCGATCATATTATAGCCTTTGAACAATGCGCGATTGATTACAGACCAGGTTTTTTCTGATCAGTGGCGAAATGACTTTCACTTCTCATACAATAGCAAATTCGCGCTATTCTTTACAGGGACACGCCCTACCCAGTGCAATGCCATCTGCTATATTGCCAATGTACATTTCTGCCTGAAAACAAGAACCATGCGCTCACACAAAATAGCAATGATGGGTTGCGCCAGTGGTGAAAGCACGATGCGCCGTGTGAATTATCGGGCCCATGGTGTTTTCAGGTTTCTTAATAGAGTAAATGGTAGTGTATAGCATCCTATTGACTTAAAGGAGTTGTGAATTAAGCACATTCATTTGAGTTCTATAGGAAAAAATGTAACATGAACATGCCCCAAGGTCTGTCATCTCTTTTTTATGCTGAAAGACTAACCTATCTTCACTCAGATATTACTTGTGCTGTACTTGTGTGAATAAAAGTATGTTTTATACATTTATTTCTGGTTCTGATAGCAGAAGTGGTTTGAGCACATGGCATAAAACTGTTAACCTGTCCTCCGACATGCTGATTCACTGGTGGAGTTTTTTTGTGTAAATAAACACAGACTGATTTCCACTCAACACCATGGCCACGTTCAATAGAAAATGCAATGGCAAAGCTAGCTGTGCATTTAATGTCTTTACTGGGCAAGCAGTGGAGTCTTTGGGGTCAAGAACACGCGTGGTGTAATTAAACCGTCATATTCAGAATAGGTAAAGCAAAGGCAAACCATAAAGCTGTCATGTCTTGCCCCCTTCTCCAGACATGAAAGGTGCCTTCTCCAGGCATTATGTGTTTCATGTCTTTTTTTTTTATAAAAACAAAACAGGCACGAAAGACTAACTCTAGAATTGTAGTTTTTACCAAAGGAGACAAGAAGAAACCACCATACAGTGACTGGCACCTGGCAAATAAACACAAACCATTAAATACCTGAACTCCGGTAACCAAACTATACCTGAAATACCTGAACCAATAATCAAACTCAAACAATTTACTCAATTAACACCCAGCTGTGACTAATACAAAACACAAAAACCCATCACCCACTTCATAATAGAAGTCCCCATTAACTAAACTTAAAAATATTTACTTCCATCACAGACCACAGACCTGACAACAGCAAGATCTGTGGAAAAATGGTATTCTACAGGAATCAGTGGAGGGTATCAGGAATTAACCTGACTTCAGACCTTAAACTATATATTATGATTCATATTGCCCTCATATTGCAGGCTATGCCTCCTGGAGTTCGGAGTTCGGAGCCCATGAAACATGAAGCATCAGTGAAAAAGGACAGATAATTGGATCCATGATTATTTATAATTATTATTACTAGTTTTATTAGTAGTAGTATTAGTAGTGGTATTTGTAATATTACATCCATGGCTATTCATAAAACATGAACTATTTTTTAAATAACTGAATAATAACTGAATGTTGTATTTTTTGCTATCTGAGATAAATATTCAAACACACTCCCGCCTATAGTTTATCATGTAAATATTGTGTATGCTAATGCAACACCAATGGAATTACTTATATAGTTTTATTGATGTCCTTTTTATGTGTTTATCAGTATCAGTACTTGTATCAAGACATTTTAGTCTTAGTATAGAAAGTGTAATCTGTCATACCAATCATCCTTGTTGCTAACCCATTAAAAATAAGTATAAAGCCAAAAGCAGCCTGTCTGTATTTTCTTTTTACACCAAGGCCAGTATCCATAACATTGTTATCCAGGAAAGCAATCAATAGCAATGTTTATTTTTATTTATTTATTCAATGACAAGTTACTTATTCATTTTTCACCAAGGCCAGCATCTAGTATTAATTTAAATGCATTTATTTATTCATGGACTTTTTTCTGGTTGAGATTCTAATACATTAATATAATGAATTCATTTTGAATCTCTGCGTTGTCAATATGAATCTGTAGGCCAAGGCTGATTTCAGCATCTCTGTGCCTGCAGAATTCCTGCTGCAGGGTCATTTACTTTTCATAAGTTACAAAATTACCAGGATAGTTTTAACACAATGCAGGAGTGCAGGAGGTATCAACGAGTCAAGAAAGTCTGATCTCAGCACTGCAGGGCTTTTTTTTTTCTGAAATCAAAACAAAAATACAACTCTTGCCAATAAATATTTCAATCAAAATACTTACAGAGAAAGAAAAACACAAAATGCTTCAAGAGCCAGAGAACGTCTTAGGAGAACTCCTTAACCAGATCAAGACACACTTAAAGATTCCATCATGTTTTGACTTCATGTTTTTCATCTCATATGCATGAAATGGGCAGTTTCCCAGGTAGTAGTTTCAACATGGTTCTTTGTACTTACACATAGAGCTCAAGTCTGCTTACTCATAAGATATTTGTAAAAGATTACATATGATCTCTGCAGCAAACAAAATAAATCTGTACTTGTTAGGGTTCAGATCACATAACCTAAGCATAAAATACACTACTTCATGACAAAAAGGTTTGCCACTGGGTTTTAATTACGTTGAAAAGAAAAACTAGAAGAAAATGTATGGACCTTTATTTGTATAGCACTTTTGAACCATTATGATGCAGCTCAATGTGCTTCACAAAGTCTAAAAAGTGGATGACAGATTTGTAAAAGGATCTCAAAGCAAGATTTTTTAATCAAAAAAAGCAATTAAAAATAGTAATAAAAAGTCCAATATATTGGTGTGCTCAATAAGCTTTGGGCAGAAGCTTGCAAAGAACATCACTAATAATAATAATAATAATAATAATAATAATAATAATAATAATAATGATAATAATAATTCATTTTAAAAACATGAAGGTTAAGTATACCAGCAGAAAGCAGACAGAGAACTGGAGGTAAAGGACTAAAGGTGTTTAGGTAGATTTTCAGGCCCACAGAAAACAGATTCAGTGCCACTGCTGTAGCTTTTCTAAGTTTATCTGTTTTGGGGGTTTTGAGATTGCACCAAGCAAGACTTCAAATGAATGTTCCATGAGTCGGCAGGCCTACATGATGGGCTTATCATTCTAGCACTTGTGGAAACAAAACACAAGAGATCTGTGAATTATCTCTCTCCTGAAAACCTTCACAACACCCAAGCCACATTTTCTATTCTCGACATTCAAAAAGCTCACAACCAGGGCATAACCGTTAATGACTGGTGTACTGCCTGCCCTAAAACAACATCAGCAAAGGCAACCAAGCTAAGAGTAGCATAATAAATTGTTTACAGATTATGTTCACAACCCACACATCAATGTAGAATTCTAGTTAACACTTTGGTACACCAATGGTAATGAAGTATCAGTGCGTTTTAACCTGGTGTCAGTGCTTTATCACCTGGAACAGTAAAGAATTACAGTAATTCAGTAAGTGTGATAGTTTCATCTGAAGCTTTTGACAAAGACAGAGGAGAATTTCCAACATCCGACTGAAACAACATGGATAATTACACCTGTTAAATATTATGATGTTTGTTGTTTTCATGAAGTCTCATTTAACCTGCTTTCTTTTTATCCTTTCCATTTAAGCGTTTTAGATGGGAGTAATGAAATCAATTCTTTGACACAATAAGAAAATAAAAGCGTATAGAAATCATGTCGTTCTTACTCACAAGTTGGTAGAAGAGAGGGCATGGTATCTTTCATGTACAGAACCATATTAAAATGACTGGGCTTTTTATCCTGTACACTGGTTGCAATTGTGGGGGCGTATCTTGTAATCAGTAAGTGATGTGAATATCTCATAACATCATATCAAACATAAAAAATATGAGTACCATTAGAGCAATATGAGTATTTTTAGACTTTGAATAACATTACAGAAAGTAAAAAAATTCCCTCCTGAAGCTTGATAATCTGGTGAGCCCGAGCCTGAACTTTATTATTCACACCTTTTGCCTCTCTTGTGGCATCAGCATCTTAAGGCTAAGGAATCAGAAATGTGAAAATTTCCATCCCTCTTGTGTGAGAATGCATTATAAAGTCACTAGTTGAGGAGGAGCAGGAAAAAAAAATGCAATATTCATGTTCAATAATTTCAAGGTAATTTACTGGCAACCAGATAACTGTGTTGTTCCATATTATAATGCTAGATTTCTCTTGCCCAAAGGTCATACCATAAATTACACTAAAATTAGCCCAGCAGTGTCCCATTATCTCACTCGGCATGAAACTTTCCCTCTCCCCTTATAACTCAGGGTGACCTTCCCCTGTTATTGTTCCCAGATGCTGTTTAATATTCTTCCTCCACCATTCAGCTTCAATTCCTGTCCTAATATTTCCTCACACACTCATACGCGTCCAGATGTATTTATACTCTTTACCATCTGTTGAGCATTTGGTGGCCACCGAAGCTTCTTGGCCGCTTCCCTGTCCACAGAGACGGTTAGGGGACTGACCAGCTTTGTTTTGATATGGAGGCGTTTAGATGAATAAATCCGCCATATTGCCAATCTGGACGGCTGCTTTCCTCTGTGATATTAAATATGAGTGCAAAAATGGGTCCAGAAAATAAAGGGGGACATCCAGTGTACCATGATGACGTATTCTGTTAAAGGGTCAATATCTTAAGAAAGCAAATTTTCCTCACTCTCAATGTGGTTTGTAAACTTTATTAAAATGAGGGGGCACTTGGCTGACGCACTTATCCAGAGTGACAAACAGGCACTGGACAGCCCACTGGGAGCAAATAAGAGTTAAATATATAAGGATAGTGTTAGAAAGTGGGGGGTTCACAGGCAAGATTTGTACCCACTACGCTGCTACCAACCCACAAAATGCGTAGTTCACTCTTCACTCCATTCAGTTTTTAGTTAATTGATTATGCAATATCTTGTAATCCACAGCATTTACATATTTAGCCACAAACAGTTTAGCCCACACATGAACACAAGTTACTGTTTCAGGCTACATATCTTTTAGTATGATGTGCAACACATTGCATCCAGGGCTCAGAACATTGGTCATATACTCATATCAGTCTTATCAAGGCACATTACCAATGCCTTATTTTCAAAGAGATAAGGGAAGCTAGAAAAACCAAGGTTATGTAAAAATGATTGATTACCAATTACCAATTAAATTCAAACAAACATCAAAGATAAATGTGAGACTTTCTTGTACTGGAGTATGCTCTCAATACGTATGGGTGCATGTTTAAAGACCACTTGAATAGTTGAGCATACCATGTGTATGTGAATAAGTGTCATTTTTGAATAGTTTTCATGTCCTCCGACTTAAAAAAGACAACCAAGGAGGTTAATGGAAATGCGTTAACCAAAATGGTGTACAGGTTGCAAAATATCAAGTGCGGAAATGAACAAAAATGGTAAAAGAGACTTGCAACGATGCCACTTCAATGGCACTCGATAGAGAATGAGTTTCAGTTTTTAAGGTCGGAACCTCATCGCTGAAATAGAAGCACAGAGAATGTGAAGCATTTGACTTGTTTAGGCTTTTGCTCTTGTTTTTATATTTTACTCTTTAAAAATGTAAGCCTTAATGCCAAGCCCAAGAAATGGCCTTGCGTTTCGCCACGTTTCTAACATTTAATCTCCCCTGATTGGAGACCAACATGCAAAAGGCTAATATTTTAATGATACGGCAAACCTTGAGCATCTGTCATAAGCTTTTATTAATGAAATGCTGCGAGCGTTTAAAGCTGACACATCTCTTGCCTTTACCTGACAGCTTTTATTAGAAGGAGATAGATCACTTACTGTTTAACACACTGCCTCTGGCCTCAAAGGATTATTTTCAAGCATTTAAAATTTTGTATGCATCTTGTGAGTCACTATTTATGCTGATCTGGTACCGTGCATTTGTGTTAAAGTGGTTAAAAAATGCAAGGTTGATGGTAATAGAGGAAAACTAGCATCCTTTGTTGAAGTGGAGGTCAGTGGGATGACCCCTGCTGTTGTCTGAGTGCCTGAAGGCAGAGATTCCACTTCAAAGTTACATTTTAGTTCAAGTTTGTATTCTCTGAAGACTTCAAGAAATTACCAGTGTTATGGAAGAAGAACGCATGGCCTTAGATCGACACTTCACTAATATGATGAAATACTATGTCTCTTTAGGGGTTTTTTGGAGACATGCCACATAGCTCTTATAAACAGCCACTCAAAATAACCAGGAATTCCCTAATTCCCCGAACTGCCTTAAAATGTGTTAGATGTAAGGGCTGGTAACAGAAGCTAGATGGAGATGGAGTGTGCCCCCTGCAGGGGAAAGCTACCTTTCTTTTCAAGGAAAACTTTGGCAAAAGGTCTAATTTACCCAATTCCCTCTCTCGCTGCAAATACAGTGGAACAACCAAGACATGTTTCTAAAGTCTATTTTTTCGCTTTGTGCTAGAGCTACAAGGCTAAAGTAAAAAATGGTGTGTCATACAGTGCAATAAACCTTATATGTCATTTGATATTATCAAGCAACTCAAAATGGTTTGAGGCAAGTGTTATATTTTAGCTATGCAGTTTTCAGAATGCTAAGTGGTTTTGCTAATTAGCTTCTGTCACTTGCTAGCTACACTGTATCGTTAGGGCAAAAATGAAATCAGGTCTTTGCTGATGGGCTTACAAATACATACCAACTGGTAAGTGTAAAACATGTGTACATTTAAACGTAGTTGTGGTCAAAGAATCCCTATAAAACCACCTGGCATAAATGACCTAGCTGCCGTGCTCTGTAATCACTGTCTGTACCAAGATGGGCCTTGTAATGAGGGCATGGGTAAAGTATGTGATGAGCAGAGTCCCAGTCTTTGCTTGAGGAAGAAAGACACACACACACACATTCAGGTCAAGGAGCTTAAGCATGCCTCTGGCAGCAGGTACACTGCTGTCCTTGTGCATTTGCTGGACCTTGAATCAGGATCCACAGAAAACCTGTCTCTCTCTTTCTTGCACAGATGAGAGAGAGAGAGACTGGCTGCGGCTCTGGAGAGAGAGAGAGAGAGAGAGAGAGAGAGAGAGAGAGAGCAAGAGGGAGAGAGAGAGATGGGAGGATTTTTAATAGGATCCCAACTCAAAGACTGTGAGTAAGCTAGCGCACTCATCATTCCCTCAACGTCCTGCCGGCAAGCTGCGCACTTGCTCCGAGCATGCAGCACCAGTGCGGAGGGCCCCTGCATTTTAAAGGCTAATGAAGTTACTGGGGGAGAACTGAGTGCAGAATCGTGTGATGCTCATCCTGCCAGTTATAAACATGGCCTTCCACACGCTTCCTTTATTGACTGTTTGAATTCACCATATCCACCACTAACACAGTAAATTAACCTGGAGCTAATGCATGTTTCTCTCTCTCTCTCTCTCTCTCTCTCTCTCTCACACACACACACACACACACACACACACACACACAGATGTGCACACACACACAACAGACACACACACGTAGAGAGAAAAGAAAAAGAGAGGGTAGAAAAAGGAGGTAAAAATAAAGTTGGACTATACATTTAGCACCAACATGATATTGCACAAAGTGATGTTTTAGCACCCGGTAAGAATATTGCACAATATTTCACATGGAAGACTTGTTGTATTTGATAGCAAATTCAATGCACATCATCCTACACATATTGATAGTTATTTAACCCGGTAAGAAAATATACAACAAGAAGTAGAAGGCTATTGCACAGATTATTGTGTGGGTATGATTGCTGTGTCGGCGGAGAAGTAGAGTCTGATGGCAAAAAGAAGGAAGGATTTTCTGTGGCATTCAGTGGAGCTATTTAAGCTGGTCAGTCTGTGGCAAAAAGTACTTCTTAGTTTGTTCATCATATTGTGAAAGTCTCTTCACGTCTGCCACTTTCATGCTAGCATCCCAGCACACCACAGCATAGAAAATGGCACTGGCGGCAGCATGGTATTGTAGACTCTACAAGAGTCTATGGAGAAATTACAGCCTATTTTGACCCCTCTTGTATGTGACCAGACAGTTCTTACACCATAAAGTAATATTTATGATGTGATTATTCTAATGAGATGGATAATAAAAATGAGAATGATTTAATTAATTCATGCCAGATAGGTTAGTGTGAATGTTACCAACTGCATGTTCAGACATAAAAGGTTTTGCCAAACGATTGCTGGTTTACCGAAAGGCCACTTACAACAGCTCATGTTTCATTTTTTTTTTCATGGCTGCTGCTGCTGCAGATTGAGATGTGTTTGAGCTTTATGTTCAATCGTTTGTAAAAGCAACCCGATGCACTAGATTGTACAGTTGCAATAAGATTTAATCTCATGTTGAACATGATGAACAAAATGTGTGGGCATAACATTTGTCAATCCACTAAAACATTTTCAAGGAATTCATGCAGGATCTAACCCAAGTTCAGTTTCGTCTCTCTTATACAAGTCCCTAAACATATATATGAGGCCCAGGATCCACTCTTCCTTCCTCAGGTTTACCTTGCTAACAAGTATATTGCATATTAGCATGACCAATTACCACCAGGGACATTAAATGATCTCATACTTGTCTCAAACCATGTTGAGTTGTTGAGTAAAATCACTTGAATGGGTCTGGTAAAAGATGGTTTTTAATACTGTCATAAAATTGAGAATGGTTTGATGGGAAAGTGTGTGTTTCTAATTGGTGGGGTGTAAGCCTCCATTACCTGCTGGCTACATTGGCCCTATAGTTCTAAGATGCAAATTTCATACATAAAACATAGAAGACGAACAACATTGAAAGTAAGACGAATGGCAAAAAACTGTACTTTACATAAATATTTTTAAGACAGTGATTATTTAGTAGATGCTGATGCACAAACATTTTCACCTCATATCACACCCCCCATACACACCCAACACACAAACACACACATCCGCCCCCATTACCGTAGCTACTCCAGGCATATTTCAGGAAAGAATGCGTTTGTAAAAGACAGCAGGCAGAGAAAATCGAGAAAAAGGGCCTGCATTGAGTGCAGCCACATGAGAGTGAGGGTATGAAGGCGTTTTAAAGCAGTGGCCATACTGCGCCGTGCCAGAGACGCTCGATGGGCCTCCAGCTCCCACCACTGGAGCAGTGAACTTCAAACGTCTTTATTTTCACTCTCAACGGCTCGCTGAGGGATTGCTCCACAGCCCTAGTCATGTCTACTGTTTCATCTCTGATCCCTTCTCAGATAAATACAGTAATTCTTCTGCGCACTTACAGACAATTTCAGAAGGAAAATGGCACTTTAACTGAGAGCGATACAGAATAACAACGCCAGGCCAGAACAAACAACACTATTGGATTCATTAGCAGCCCAGTAATCAACATTCTAATGGTGCTCGCTCTGCACCAAAATAAACATGAAACTTCCACAGGAATACACTGTGTACATTCCATAATAAAGTTACAATCATTCTGTATTATTGCTTTGATATATTACTATATAATTTAGGGAAAATTTGTATTTGTAAAAGGCTTTTAGATTTAAGTTCTCCCTTTTAATTTATTTCGTTCATTGCACTTGTATATTCAAATCAAGATGTTTGCTTTGCACGCTTTTGTTTTGTAGCATATCTTGTTGTTGTTCTTCTTCTTCTTGTTCTTCTTCTTGTTCTTCTTCTTGTTCTTCTTCTTGTTCTTCTTCTTCTTCTTCTTCTTCTTCTTCTTGTTCTTGTTCTTGTTCTTGTTCTTGTTCTTGTTCTTCTTCTTCTTCTTCTTCTTCTTCTTCTTTTTCTTGTTGTTCTTCTTCTTTTTCTTGTTGTTCTTGTTGTTCTTGTTGTTCTTTGTCTTCTTCCTCTCCTTTTCTTCTTTTTCTCCTTATAAATATTTCTAGTAGTATGAGTTGTAGTAGTAGTAGTAGTTGTACTAGTAGTAGTATTAGTGGTAGTGGTATTAATAATAATAAGATTGTGTCTGCCATTAATAACCATTTCTCAGTTTTCCTTTCGACTTTGCACTACTCACACATTAAAGATGTGGAGTGCATGAAATTCCCCACAGGACATAACGTACAGCTGCTGGGATGTGTCATACAAACGTCGTCTGTGGCGGCTAATGCACGATGTCGTGTCCCTACGTAATGTCTCCATAAAAATCAGCCTAATTCAATTTCCAGGTCATAAAAGAGAGGTACTCAAACCACCACATGCGGCCCCTTTTAGGACTGAGACAGAAAGAGAGAGCTACACTGAAAGTAGGAGCTGGGGAGAGAGAGAAAGCTTCCTTTCTAAATGAGATCTTCAGCCATGCAGTAGTTACCAATTGCATAAGGCCTGATTTTATTATTCTCCAAAGTTGATTGCAGATAACCCTGTTAAGGCTGATAGCAGCAGCTTGAAAATTCCATCATTGAAAATAAGGCTAGAGAGAGAGAGAAAGCATGTGAGAAAGAGGGAGAGCAAAAGAGAGTGTGTGTTTGTGTGTGTTGTGTGTGTGTGTGTGTATGTGTGTGTGAGTTGGAAGTGGGGATGAATAACACTTTTTGATTCAAAGGCGAATAAGTAGAGCTGATGTAATGTCTACGGACATGGCATACAGAGTATTAACTTAATGTAAAGAGACAGACAGAGAGACAAATGAAGTTAAAATCAAACATGACTCATGTACTGTTGTCATGCTGAACTTCTAGAGAGGGAGAGAGAGAGAGAGAGAGAGAGAGAGAGAGAGAGACAGAGAGAGAGAAGCGAGAGACCCAATAAGCATGTTTGATCAAATATGATTAGAGTTGATCTAATTTTGACTTATGTTTTCTCTACCCTACACTCAGGGAGAAACCTATTTAATTTAACAATTAAAATTGAGGCCTTAAAGTTTGATTGAATTCTTTGTAAATCAGCAGAGAAAAACTTTTCAAATGAGAACAGTAACTTCAGTCACAGAAGTCTGCATTACATTAAGCATGGTTAGCTTTAAACAGTTATTGGTCTTAGTGATTTAAGGCATACACACATAGGCATGCACCCATACAGGTTTTCGTCTAATTTTGATGATGATGATGATGATGATGCAGATTATTATTATTATTATTATTATTATTATTAGTAGTAGTAGTAGTAGTAGTAGTAGTAGTAGTAGTAGTAGTAGTAT
>JBBKCR010176476.1:0-14778 GCA_037577295.1 Ladigesia roloffi | reverse complement strand
CTGTCATACTATATGTAATTTTGCAGATAATAAATACTTTATATACAGAGATCTTACCCACACACCCACATATAGAGTATATACGCGATTTTTCACGCATGTATTACAGTGCGCCCATTAATCGAGATTTCATTCTTTTTATACATATTTATAAATATTAATATAATGCTCAATTATTAATATTATGACAGAATTTGCCTGTGCTGGTTCTTGTTACATTTTTTGTCTGGAGTTCTCTGGTAACTTTAACAAAACAAAGAAGAAATAACAAGACAAATATTATTTAAATCACAGTATATTAAATACGTAATTGTCTATGAATGATTAATGCGAAAATGTCAGTAGATATTCATTCTCTATCAGGCTGTGTTGACTCGCAGTAGCTTTCGGCAGGAGGCGACAAAACACTGTTACTGAATTCGACAGCGTTCAACCCATTTTTAATTTAAGGATATAAAACGCATCCTCACACATTAATAAGGATACTCTAAACCTCAGTCTTAATGTTCTATTTCTTTTTACAGATGCCCACACATGACAGAAAGTCTTTAAATGAAGATATCTGATGTGCAGCAATCTGTATTAACTATTTATAAATTATATGTTTGAATGTATACCCACAACACTGAAACCATTTTTGCAGAATCTGCTTTTTAAAAGAGTTTTAAGAGACAATCACCACACTTTTTTTATTTGCTCTTTTCAACCTAAGGTTTTCATGACTTGGTGTAGTTATATTACATTTGAGAAATGATTCAACGGTCCAGTGTTTGTCCCACTATTACTAGGGTCTTGATATGAATGGGAAAACTGCCCAAGGATGCTCTTGACGTACCTTAGTTGTCTTATTCTGTTTCCTCAGACAGTGGCAGATAATCACAGTGGAAATGGACAAGAGGGCAATAACATGTATGTCATCAAAGCCCTCAGTGTCTTTTAAGTCTAAAAGCTGGTTGGAATGATGATGAACTTTTTTTCAGGCTGACAGAACGGCCTTGCAGCCTTGAGAGATTGAGAGAGAGAGACAGACAGACAGACAAAGAGAGAGAGGAGAGAGAATGAGACTCCATGCAATGAGTAATACAAAAGCCACAGTTCAGCAAGAGATAAAACAAAGGTGAAACTGAAGTGCTCACATTAAGGGAAAGTTTCTCAAAGGCTCAGGCCAGCTGACCATGGGTCATTTGAATGGATGATCTGTTAGACAGTTTCAGTCAGTCTGGTAAGTAATCAGTCAACCAAATCAGTCATCTGCACTAGTTGCTTCGTATCTTTAAATGTAAATTAAACAATCATCCATAAAACAAATCAACCCTACATGGCAGTCTAAGCATCCACTTTTATCTTTCTCAACCAGTGTGGCTGGATATGGCCTGTACCTTTTTACTTTTCCTTAAGCTTACTCTTTGCCTCTTCTTGCTCTGAACAACAATGTAACTCATTGCGATACACATTCTGATAGTTATAGTGAGGAAAGCCAGTGCCCTGGTTAGGACACGTTTGATCTCTGAAGTTTGTTTCTGAAGTCCTGCACTGGAGCTATAAGTGTAGCTCTTTTGTGTGACCTAAACTCTAACTATATTAGTTTTGTATTTACAGTCCAAACATTCTGCCACAGTTGGCTACATTCAGGGTAGTGTTGAAATAGTCCAAATTGGATCTGACTCTCAACCATTCTTTTCATGCTCTTAGTCACTGGTCTTCTAGGCTGGTTAAACACCACATTACGTAATTATAGCATTTGTATCTGTTCAAGTAACTAAAGAGAGAGAGACATATACTTGCTTATTTGTAAGCTGCAATTGAAGCAGCTGTGTTAATTTCACATTACTGATTCTTCTTTCGTTTTCCAATACTTTATTGCCTTTTAGTACTAGAAATGTGTCATCACATACCAAAAAATGTATGTATTTTACCAGATGTAAAACTGATTGTTTTTTTGTACATGCTGTATAACGCACATCCACTTGAAAGATATTCTGATCTCACTTGTTTAGACATCATAACAAGAAATTTGATACATCATGCATTCTACTCAGGATATACTGCGTTCCCACTGGTGCCTGGCTTAGGATTTCTCAGGATGTCCTGTGGTGAAGAATTTCTTATGGATATCACAGTGGAAAATTTAATGTCCAGTTAGATTACACCAACACAGAACAAATACACACTGTTTCATTAGGATTTGTCATCTTTTTCTGTAGAAAACATGCAACAGCTCTATGTTATTATTACAAGCGCACATCTGTCTCATTGAGCTTCATATATGCCAAATAACCAGTGTCACATCAATGTCCTCATTGAAGGTAAATCAGAATATTAGAAAATTTACTTTTAATGCAAATTCATGATAATGGCAAGTAGTAGTTTTAAATGACAATATCATCTACCATCTGTGGGTTTATCATGTTTTTTCTCCCCAGATAAAATTCATGAATGATTTTAGATGGAAATTTAGGGCTATGGGAAATGTGTATAAGCATAAAGAGCTGGTTTTAATGTCCCCAATAGCACTGATGCATTATTGTTATTAGCTATAGCACAGAAACCATTACAATGACTACACACTATTGTTCATCACACAAAGTTAATAGAGCAAGTATATTCCCCAAATCACTTCCTCCAAATGCTGTAGTAATCTGAACAGAAGGACACCTTTTGGAACTGGGCCAATAGCTGTTCAAGAGGGTAGTTTCTAGAAGTCACATTTTCTATGTTTTTTATGATGCCACATATGATCATTTGATAGATGGTCCTTTCATCAGGAGACCTGTGGAGCGAGAACCAGTAGCACAGCAAAATGAAAGGTAACGGGCTCAGTGTTATTAATGGAAGAAGGAAAGAGCGTGCGGTGGACAATATGATACTGCAAGACTTACTGGAGTTTTCATAAGGATTCAAAACATCTTCTTCAGTTCCTCTCTCATTTTCATCTTCATCCTTGGAGATGCACACTCACAAACACACACATAATCCTTTATGTGTGTCGACCCTTCCATGTCCTGCTATAAGATAACTCTAGCTGTGCAATATTACAACCTGCCTTCTGCGATTTATAAAAGTTTTTTCTGCATTTCTCACCTATTAATCCCGCCATGTTGCAACAGTTTTGTGTTCCCTGTATTATTAGTAAGTAAGAATTTACTATCCTTGTTTGGTTGCTGTTTTGGTCAGCGGTGAACCATAAGGTAAACACAGAATTACATGGTGCATAAATAAAAAAAAGTTAAAGGGATAAACACAAAACAGCATCTTGAGAGATCACTGCTGCAATCATGCCATAGCCGTTGGATGTCAGCACTCCCAGAGTGCATAATTGTCCTTGCAGAGAACAATGGCTTACTTCTCTATGCTTGTCAGTATAATCATAACCATCATTGGAACCAGCAAGCTCACACACACTGAACTGGACTTTTTCAAGTCAGAAAATTGTTACATCGGTTTCAGTGACAGGTTGTTCAGATTCAGGTGATAATAAAGTGAGTGTTAAATAGTTAAACAGCAATGGAGAAAAAAAATCACTGAGTACAAAAATGTTATTTTTTGTAATTCAAATAAACCTGGAAGAATTACTAAAAATGAAAATAATTGTTGACTTTTACCCATCCACTAGATACCCACAAGGTGACAGAATGCCTCCTGTGAACCAGCTCTGTCATACCTGATTGAACGATACCGACTTTGGACTGTTTGTATGTGTAGATTGTGTTTTTATTAGTAAACCCACAACTGAGTCTGAGCATTGATTAATTTACAATTTGGACATTGATTTCAGCTCAATGTGTTGTATTCACATGGTACTGGGAAATATACTGATGATCAGAGAAAATACCAAATATGCCCAGCTTAATATTTCTGTTTTGTCTGATTCATGTCTTTGGTAATTCCATGTTCCACACACATATGCATTCTTAAAGTCATGTAAAATTTTACTTAAATAAATGTTTAAAGTTAACATTTAAATAATTTCTCCCATAATTGAAAGGTTCTTCTCAGTCCTTCAAACATTTTTTTTGTTCTTTTACTAATTCTTTTAACTGTAAAATAGCTTCACACTCACACATTTATTTTAATCAAAAATCACCCTGGCTGTTGTTCTGGAGCATTGTGGATATAAACATCCCAGGCACCTTTATTTCATAATTGCACCTTAACCTCCCGGGTTGGTGCCTTATGTAAAATAGGTGAGAGACCTAGCTCATGAGTGGGAATTGCTGGTAAATAAAATGTTGTTTGAAATATTAGTTTGAAAAGTGGAGGAAATTGTATTTTAAAAATCAGCCTTCAGTTTGAAAACTGCTGGATGTTATACATAGAATATTCTGAGTTGTATTTTATACAGTCCAACTGCGATGTGCCTAAGATACAAGTGTCTTGATAAAGGAGCTCCAACCACTCAGCATTCAGTACCACTAGTATGATCACCGCCTGATTGTCTGGAATCATATCCACCTGCTTCTTTACTGGCTCAAGTTAGATGGCTTTGTTATGCTGAATGATTCACACACTGTCTGGCGTAGCAAACAAACAAAAAAAATACAATCCTCTGGAACTGGACGGATTCAATGACTAGACAGAAAACGAGAGCATTTGAAAATCCTTACAGACCCTGGAGAAATAATCCTCAAAACTATTTTAAACAGCATACAAGAAAGTCTACCTCTTCTTATGCACAATATATGAAATGTGGAGTGATTCAAGATATTTGCACAGTGCTGTACAGTTGCTTTACTGTTCATTCTTACATTTTATTGTCAAACTGGATACTGTGTTTTACATGGGAGTGAATGTTTATCTTTAGTTTACCTTTAGTGCAACTGTTTCACAATGTATTCTCTCTCCATGAAAGTAGGTCACAGGTATATCAGCTACACTGAGTTAATTAGGTCTATTTCACAGTCCTCATTCCAGGGAATCTTATCACCAAAGAGAATTCCCATTACCATTTAGGCAAGGCTGCAGTTATCCTGTGATTTACCATACTGGCATTTAGAGTAGGTCAAGTTGCTTTATAGTTTCATATGCATGCTAGATATAAACTGATTTCAAAAAGCAATGCTCAATTAGTAAACGGATTCATGGAACAAAAATTCATTACATGACACCGTTGAATTGCCCATCAGATCTTATATGTGAAGAGTTTCATAGGCAGGTGCTGTATGACAATTAAGAATTCAACCGCTTGAGTAGGTGATTTTTGTTGATGAGCTATGTTATGTTATATGAGCTTTTCTTTCATGAAAGTTCATATGTTATTCATTTTTTATTTTATTAGGTTTCCCAGCATTTCATAGAGGCATTATATACTTCTGTTATCTCCTCCAGCCAGAAGAGAACAACTCTTTATATCCATCATTCCACATTTTTTGCAGTGCCTTTTCAAGACTTTCCCCATCACTCACACAGCAAGAAGCTCACTTGCCCCCTTCCAGACCTTCCGTTCTGGCTGGTATATTTTAACACTAAGTATTGTGCCAGAACAGCACTCCAGATAAATATGTGTATCTACAGCCATAACATTCCACTGAATATGAGAAAAAGTAGGTGCCATACAACAACGGGGTTAGACTAGTGCAAACATTATACACTGTTCAATTTCATCATTACAGAATGGATTGGTTTTTGAGACACTAAATTTTGAGAAGATGTTTAGTATTCTAATCATCTTCTAATTTACACTTTGTAGTTATTGCTGCCATATGAAAATACATATGTTTACATCTACTTATGTTTAAACCTTTTTTACTGAAAATATCTGTATTTGTTATCCTATTAAAAAATTAGATGTGGGCAAATTTGTGAGAAAAAGTGTTTCTTTAGAGTGGAAGCACTTTAGAAAGCATTCAGTTCAGTGACACCCAAATCCCAAGGCAACTTTAGTATGATGAATATTAAAACCTGTTGTATCTACCGAAAAAGTCTGATTTAATGTGGTATTGTTGAGGCTGTAAACCCCCTGCTGAGGACATTGCTGACATAATGCATTCAAGCTATTTGTGTGTAGACGGTTACATGGGAGTGCTTGATTTCAGGTGCAACTTGTTTATTTGCTTAACATCACAGGAAGCCCCCCAGGTGTATTACCACCTACAGTCTTAATTCAATTCCAGGAGGGGCGGGGGGGTTCAAAAAGCATACATTTGTTCAGCACAGGGGATGTTGCTGTGTTGTGCAAATTAAGTTGATTCATGAAAAAATAAATGCGGCTCAAATGAATCATGAAGTCTTAACAATGAAAGTGACTCATTTTCTTAAACCACTCGAGTAAGCTGAACATGAAAATTTGTGGTTTACAGTGAGCAGGTTCAAGAAGCCCTGCAGAATTGGCCTTTTCTCTCTGGATAATTAGTTGGTAGTCACACAGTCTACAACCTCAAGGGGATCCATTAATTTAAAATGGAAAACTGAGGTCATTGTACAAGCTGACACTTAGCACTGCTTCTTAAAATTAATGATCAGTTCCACCTTTGGAGTTAGGTTTGGTTTATACACCAGTGAAGAAGCATGTAAGCATTTATGAGCAAAGCCACTTTTAATGGGCACGTCAATGTATGGTCATTGAAGCTAATGGAGGAACCAACTCTTTTAATATCAGGGTTTCTGTGCATTAGCCAAATGCTGATTGTTTGAATAAGTGCGCACACCAAATGTGTAAAAGTACCTAGACACCTCTAATAATTAGTAAAATTAGCTAATTTCAGGTGTGCCCTTTCCTGACACACAGTTTCTATAACCTCGACAGAAAAGCATAGCTCTCAGAAACATATCTATATTCAACAGCCATGGTGCCAAGTGTTTTTATGCAGTATTTCTTTGGACTGAAGGAGCTTCATCCAGTATCAGTGAGATAAACTAGCATGTTTTTCTGTTCCAAAACCATTCATCTAACATCAGAATGTTACTTACACTCTTTTAGTTTAATGCTATCAGTTCCTTACAACAATGTTCCAATGTCTTTCATCTATCCAAGTATCCTCTATCCATTATCTCCCTTATATAATGCACAGGAAACAACTTTTGCCTGTCTGAAAATATGTTTCTTCTTCACTTTTATGTATATTACAGTTTGGTAAATGCATGGTGTATAGCACATTATATTTAAGTACACTAACCAACAAACATGCTTAAATCTATGCATGTCTGATGCACACACATTATTTTTAAAGCACGGATACAGAAGCGTAATCAAACCATCATAAAATAATTATGAAGAATAATCTGGCTTTAGATGAACAGAAAGGGCTGCTTCATTTGGTTTACAGTAACAGTGCGTTAGAGGTATTTTGAAAAAAAGGAGGATGTAATGCCCAGTGAAATTCGGCTCCTCATCGATCAACCACCGGATCAGATGGGCCTTCGAATTAAACATCAACCCCGTCTCAGCTCTGAACAACCACAACACTCTTGCAATCTGACAGCTCTGAAAATGCAGCAGCTAAACAAGAGAATCAGCTCTGCCTGTACAGGCCATTGATCTTATCTTGTGAAAGAGACTGAGGCTCCTTTCCAGAGCATACGGGGAGTGTCTCAAGAGAAGCACCCTTTACAAGCCATTCATCACCGCTTGTATGATTTACACAGACATGCCACAGCCTCTTTCTCTCATTATCAACAAAATGCAAAAGTTTGAATAAAGCCAGTCAAAGATGTTTTGTTGATTTGGTGAAAATATCTCCTACAAATGAGCACTTTGCTTTAATGTAAACATATCGAAGAAACTAAACATAAAATATAAATTAATGGTCCACAAATTCTCAATATGAATCAGAATCACTGGATTGGATATTGGAAGAAGCCTTGAGCTTTTTCCAATATCTGTGCTTTTTCCAATTTCTAGTTTTTAAAAGAAAGATACACTAAAGGGGGTGAGTAACATTGTTGCATCCTGGTTTGTAGTTTCCCAGATGGCCAGCTGGGGGAGGAATTTCTTGTTTTCTTTCTCTATCTTTATTATTCCTTAATTACATGCATCTGCTATTCAGGCGCTCCCTCTTGTTTTTCTCGATTGCTCGATTGATTCTTGTTCATCCTTTGCTCAGTCATGAGTCTATTTTAGCTGAAAATTAGTTCTCAGATTTTTTTTTGTGTAGTCTTTAGTCTCTCATTTGTTTTTTTCTGTCTTTTTCTGTTACCCAATTGGTGTTAATGCATATGTCTTAGTTTTCAGCTTTAGGGGTTTAGTTGTTAACTATCACCTGCATTCATTCCCTCTCATGGCATCCATTCTGTTGCATTTGATTTCTTGCTGCTTCTGTTGGGGATCATCAGTGTTAGAGGCCCAGGTCTGGCGACTTGTAATACACACAGATAAGCAGCAAGGTTGTGTGTCAAATGTCTCCCTACATAAAATAATCAAAACTCTAGGTTGCATTACAAAGTCTGCATTTCATGATTGGCGTTTAACAGGAATGTGTCATTTGTAGAGGATGTGTACATATTTCCACCTAAAACAACAACAAAGCATGCTATTTGACAGGACTTCCCAGACATTTGCATGTGACTCTAGCTGAAATTGGCAAAAGATGCAACATTAGAAGCAATATGATCATGTTTTTGTTATGTTATGAGGTACTTACCTATCATTACATGGAGCATGGTAATACATGAGTAAAATGCTTTTTGTGAACACAAAACAAAGCTTTATCTACTTTTTTCACTCAACTCCTGAATTTATTTGTGTGCATGTGAGCATGTGTGTTAATTCATTTGCATGGACAAGCTGCATTATTCTCAGTTATGGAAGGGTGATGTGATATATAGCTAGTGTATTTGGGTCAGGGCTATCAGACAACAGGGAATAGTGCTATTGTACTCCATGCACAGACACGCACACATTTCCATTTTATACATTTTTTCTCTGCCTCTCTACATTCAATATGTTCCTCTGTCCCTTTCTCTTTCTTTTTCTCTCTCTCGCTTTCTCTCTCTCTCTCTCTACATATTTATTTCTCTCCCTTCCCCCCAGTTCTCTCTCCCTCTGTCAGATGTTCTCTGGCAATTGCCAGACATATTGTCAGAGAAAAGTGCTACACACGCAGACTGAGCAATGTATTTAGTTGTTTACAGTAACACAAAATAATGATAGCTGAGAAACAGCTGTCGATATTGTATGGCAATAGGCAAGGAAGGCTCTGAATGGAGTCTGTATCCCATGGGTGGTAGAGAATCCGATAGTTAGGAATCCGATGAAATTAACAAGGGTGCTGAAACAATTTTGTAACAATGAATTCATATGATACAAGTATATTATGGAGAATATAGATCATATCCAGAGTGGTACCGTCCTTTCTAAACCCACTCTGAGAGTTTCAGTATAAAAGAGTGAGAACTATGGCAGGTACTACACATTGGTTTATCAGTTGATCAGAAGTCTGGCTTCTTCAGGAGAGCAGCGGGAATTATGTGAGAATCCACTTAGAACAGTTCAAATGCAATGGCTGCTCTGAATGAGGAGGATGTTTAAATGCATTGGTCTAGTGCTTTAGCAGCAGAGATTTTTCCTCGCCATCAAGCTTAACGTACCACATGTTTCTAAGGACCATGTGTAGTCTTATAGTAAAATATCAATCATTGCTAATGTTTGTCTCACTGTATATCTTCTCTGAGCATTTATAAGCCACTATTTCTTTAGTATTCTTTCTGATAAATTTGCCTGAATTTCAGGTACTGCGATCACACTAGTCTGGTGACATATTATAGACAGTGAGATCAAAAACAGGGTTTTTGGTGAGTCACCAGGTCCGTTGTATATATTGGTTAATTCTTCTAAAATAAATTTAGGAAATGTAAAGGATTTAATTAATGCTAAATAAATAAATGTGAAGAAATGTATTATTACTTGTTCATTATTAATAGATACCTTGCACATGCTTTGAGTTGGACAAATATATTTAACAAAATAACATCTCACTTTTGACACCCATAGAGAATTTAATAAACACAATGTACCCAATGCATGCTCCAATTGTCACGGATCTCTCTGCCTGAAATGAGGGAAAGGGGAGGATGCACTCAGGAGTTATAATATTTTAATAGAAAACAAGTAAAACACAAAACACACTGGACCCGTGCTCCTGAAACGAACAAAAAAGGGAAAAAAAGGCTGCTGGCTCGAGAACCCTGCGTTCGGCCGGGAGAGCTGGTATGTGGACGTGGGGTGCTACACCGCTTTAAGGTAAACTGGGAGGAACACGGATCTAGGGAGAAATGGACAAAAGCATTAGAGGCAGGGACAAATAACTCTTGGCAAAACAGAACAGAGACAAGATGGAACACTAACAATAGAACGAGAGAAACAGAACGAAACAGGCTACTGATAGTATTCTGACTAAAACTGACTCAAAGGGAAACAGGACCGGCTGGGACTTAAATAGGGCACACAAACGAGGGACAGCTGGGACTGAAAAGGAAACGGGGGACAGGTGACAGCAATAGACGGGATGTGATAAAAAACGAAGGAGACAAACTAGTTAGTGAGCGAGGGACACTAACGAGGGTGGACGAAAGTAAAGGGACGAATTCATATTTGGGAAACGGGGACCTGGAACGACGTGGTGGATGCAAGGGGATCGTCACAGTACCCCCCTCTCCAGGCCGAATCACCTCCTGGTGACTCATGGGTACACGCCGTCGTCCAGGGGATCAGGGAGCGAGGCGGCAGGGGAGGGCGGCTCCGGGAACGAGGAGTGGGGCGATCCGGAATTGCGCCATAGAACTCGTCCTTCAGCTCCTGGCTGAGGGTGTTGCGCGCCTTCACCCAACTCGTCTCCTCGGAACTCCTCCCAATCGACCAGGTACTCCAACCCACCCCTGCGCCTACATGAGTCCAACAGGGAACGCACGCGGTGAGCAGGAGTACCGTCAACATCGTTAGCCTCGGGGGGGGTGATGGGCACCTCGTCCTCATTCAGGGGACTGGGACAGACAGACCTAAGAAGGGAGACATGGAAAACAGGATGAACTTTAAGATCCAGTGGTAACTGTGATTTAAATGAGATGGGGTTAACCTACTTTAGAACTTTAGAACCGGCGAAACGAGGCGACAACTTGGAACACGGAAATGGAAGGCAGAGATCTCTCGTGGAAAGCCAAAACCTGTCACCCTCCTTGACAGGAGGTGCCTTCCCCCGTTGACGGTCGGCATGATCTTTAAACCTACGACCTGCCCGCCGGAGAGACGTGTGTGCGTCCTCCCACACGCACTCTGCCAGGCGTCCACTCCAGGAGCCGCAGTGGGGTTGATGCCCGAGCACACACTCGAGAGGAGTCAGGCCGTAGGTGGAGTGGCGCAGAGAGTACTGGGCATACTCTGCCCAGGCGAGGAAGTCCACCCAATCGTGCTGCCAGCTGTGGCAGTATGCCCGGAGGAATCAGCTGAGTTCTTGCATTGGAGTGGGGGTGATACCCTTAGGTCAGGCTGACCGCGGACCCTATGTGGCGCAAAAATGCTCTCCATACCTTTGACGTGAACTGGGGGCCACAGTCGGACGTGATGGGGTCCGGGATACCATACACCCAGAACACAGACTGGAACATGGCCTCTGTGACCTGTCGAGCAGAAGGGAGAGAACAGAAGGCAACCAATCGGCAGCCTTCAAAAACCGATCCACCACAACCAAGACTGTGCTGTACACTTTGGATACCAGCAGATCCGTGACAAAGTCCACCAGCAGGTGAGACCACGGCCTGTCCGGCACCAGTAGGGGCATTCATTTACCAGCGGGAAGAGAACAGGGGCTTTTTGTGGTGGCGCACACCCAGCACGAAAGTACTGATCGCCGGATGTGCTGTGACATCGCGGGCCACCAGTACTTCCGTGCCACCACCTCCAGGGTTCTTGCCATACCCGGGTGCCCGATAGCGGGAGTAACGTGAGCCCACTCAGCACCTTCTGTCGCAGCCCCTCGGGGACAATTGTTTTGTCCGCGGGACACTCGGGAGGTGTCCTAACCCCGTCGAGTGCCTCCGCAATTTCCTAACGCCCATTGAATTGGGGCTGCAAAACACTGGGGTGGTAGAATAGGCTCTGGCTCCCCCGCTTCCTTGTCTGTCCTGAACTGCCAGGATAGGGCATCAGCATTGCCGTTCATTTTTCCCAGGCGGTACGAGAGCCCACCGTGCCTGTCTGGGATTTAATCTCATGCTTTTTTCATGCTCTAGGTTGCGGTGATCAGTGAGGACCACGAAAGGCTGTCGAACCTCTTTTAACCTTTTAAATGACACCCGGGCGGCCGGAGTAAACACCAAAGTTTGGGGGAGCCACGAAGGAAGGAAGTCAGTGGAGCAGCCACTGTACTATAAATTTTGATAAATTGTCTGTAGTAGTTTGCAAACCCCAGGAACCGTTGCACGTCTTTAACTGACATGGGCTCTGGCCACTCAGACGCGGCCTCTACCTTGGCCTCCTCTATGGAGATGCCTTCCTGGCTGAAGCAGTAAACGAGAAACATGATTTCCTGCTTATGGAACTCACACTTCTCGGCCTTCATATACAACCCGTACTCAAGAAGATGGGTGAGCAGCCTCCGGACTTGTTGAATATGTTCTTTTAAAGAACTAGAATAAACTAGAATGTCATCAATGTAAACTATCACATATCTATCCAGCATGTCCCATTGGACATCGTTAACGAACCCCTGAAAGACAGAGGGCTCTGATGCTAAGCCAAACGGCATTACCAAATATTCAAAGTGGCCGGAGGTAGTGCTGAATGCAGTCTTCCATTTATCACCTGCCCTAATGTGCACAAGGTTGTCTGCACTTCAGAGATCCAGCTTCATAAAGAAACGGGAACCCAAAAGCTGCTCGATGGTCGCCGGGATAAATGGTAGAGGGTGGGTATACATCACCGTGACATCATTGATCCCACAGTAGTCTATACACGGCCGGAGACCCCTGTCCTTTTTTCTCACAAGCAAAAAGCTGGCAGAGACGGGAGAGTGCGACTGCCAGATAAACCCCTGCTCCAGAGCCTCGACCAGGTATTTCTCCATCGCCTAATTTTCTAGCTCGGACAAAGGATAAATCTGTGACTGCGGAGGGTTTTTTCCTGGAATCAGGTCGATCGCGCAATCCCAGAGATGATGCGGGGGTAGGCGAGTCACCCTTGATACAGAAAATACCTCAGAGAGGTCAGAATACTGAGGGAGAATTTCCACGGGTATGTCAGAATGGGGACTCTCAATCGTGGTGGAGTGGAGGGGACAACGAGGAACAGAACAGGTTACATGGCATGTAGGAGAACAAGAAACAATGTGGTGAGTCTGCCAATATATGTAGGGGTTGTGTAGCCTAAGCCAGGGAATACCTAAAATGACAGGTTGGTGAGACTGGGGCAACACAATAAGGGGAATCTTTTCAGTGTGGGTCTGTTGGACTGTGAGGGAAACGGGGACTGTGATGTGGTTCAGGGAGACATTGCATATGGGGTGTCCATCAAGGGCTTGTACTGTGACGGGTTTGGCTAGTGAGACAGTCTGAATATGGAGGGATGACACAAGGGACTGTGAAATGAAAGTCCCAGCTGATCACGAATCTATAAGAGCAGACACAAAAGGAACAGGATTAAAACCAGACAGGGAAACAGATAAAACAAACTGATTGGCAAACTAAAAACTGAGACACCTTGGGGGAAACTGACTTCTCAGGTAATACTGGACACTGAAAGCGCCAGTGCCCGGCCTTTCCACAGTACAGGCAAACCCCTGCCTCAAGACGTTGTTGTCGCAGGTCATACTGAGATGCCCCCAGTTGCATTAGCTCTGGGGCAGACTCGTCAGAGGCAGGGACGTGGGTGGCAGGTGTTGGTCCAAGGAGATGGCCAGCGCGATCACCTCCTCCAGACTCTTGTCCGCGTCCCTGCACGCAAGTTCTCTCTTCACCTCCGCATTTAATCCTTCCCGGAACGCAGTCAGGAGGGCCTCGTTGTTCCACCCGCTGTCGGCAGCCAGGATCCGGAATTCCAGGGCGTATGCACAGACAGTCCTGGAACCTTGGGGCAACCGCAGAAGCCTGTTCCCGCTCTTCTGCCACCAACCCTCCAGACGGCAGCTGCCCAGTCCTGCCTGCCCCGTCAGCCTGTGGATCACTGTCGTGATCCACTGCCCCTCTGTGAGCTCCGGGTTGTCTGCAAAAAACAGCTCACAGGCCAGAAAGAAGTTCTTACATCCATTTGGGTCTCCGGCATACCTCTCGGGGAGAGCTGAGTGGTGGACGTACCTGATAGAACTTCTTTCCGGCTGGGCAGCGGCTACTGGTGGAGCTGGAGCTGGAGGCGTCGTGCCTCTCTGCAGTTCCCTCAGACCTCCGAGAGCCTCCTGCATGGCCTGAGTCAGCAAATAAACATCAAATTTTCATTTTGGGGTGAACTATCTCTTTAATGTAATTAAATAAATTATACATTTACTGGTTAATGTTATTAATATTATATTTATATATATTTTCATGAGAAGACACGTACTAGAAAATATCCATACATTTTTCAAAATGATTTAAGCCACAAAATAAAACTCAATAACACTCAAAACTATGACTGAAAGAAAATAGATATTAAACATGAATAAAAAGTAGTTTTTTTCAGTTGCCAGAATCTCCGGGGCGAACTAGAACATAATGGCACTTTACATCACTACACTTTTCTAGTGTTGTAGTACTCGAGACCGATCTCAGACTCAAGATTTTCTGCTTTCTCTGTCTCGTCTCCGTCTCGACCCTTCAAAGTCTCGGTCTTGACTCGGTCTCGGACAGCAGTAGAAGGAGGAGGACTCGTCATTTCAGACC
>JBBKCR010176457.1:0-14780 GCA_037577295.1 Ladigesia roloffi | reverse complement strand
CCCCCTCCCCCCCCCCCCCCCCCCCCCCCCCCCCCCCCCCCCCCCCCCCCCCCCCCCCCCCCTCCCCCACACCCCATTTTAAAGTCTATGTATTTGAATGCAGTGGCATTATAGTCTCTGCTGGTGTAACAGTCAAGTGTCCCAATACTTTTCTCCATCTAGTTTACATGATTTCCATTTATTTTAAGATTGAATGTTATTTCCATGCATCATAGCCACTGATCCATGTGTAGACTCTGAATCAGTAAGATGCTTTTGAATGGCAAGGTGTGCCAGATAAAGTTGAACTTGCGGAGGGAATACACTTTCAAATCTTGATTCTAAAGACGCGGAGACTAGGGAAACAGTTTGCAAGGGGAAATCCATATGAGTCTGCTTTGCATCATTTATAAGTTGATTCGGGATCACTGTGCATGCCTATTCGGACACTCTATAATCCCATCACGAGTAACGCAACAGAAAAAGCCTTCAGTAAGTTGCTGACACAACATTACACAACAGCGATGTTTATACCTTCATTACAAATCTGAAGAAAAACATGTTGCAACTACTCAAGCTAAAGCCTTTTGAGGGTCCTGCACGTGACACACCTTTAATTCTACACCCTTCAAGCCATCTTGCCTTCACAGTTAAATCCGAAATAAGCTTTCTGCTCCTGAAGGAACCAACACCCAATGTGTAAATCATGTAGGCTAATAACCATGCAAGAATAGTGGCTTATGCTTAATCGTATTCTAAATTGTGAACTTGGAGGCGGCTAAAGTCCCAGAAATGAACGTGAGATGGTGGCACATGCGCCGTGAAAGTTGCCAGTTCTTGGTCTAACCTAAATTGACGCAGAAGATTATGAGCTGATCCTTCAAAAAAACAAAACTGTAATACTCACCAACGCGTGTCTGGCACCAAACAGGTCGATTGCGCTGCTCACAGTGGTACAGACAGCATTAGAAGGTTAAAAGTTCAGACAGAGTTAACTAATGACACTCTAGAGAATCCGTTATTAAATGGATAAATAATAAAAGACTCAATTGGTATTAGGGTTTTTTTTTCATCTTAAAACATGAGGAGGTGCAAAAACGTTTTAGAAATTGTATCTCTAATTAGTGATAATTAAATGTGTTAATTAGATTAATTAATCACAGAAAAAAATAACGCGTCAATATTTTTAACACAATTAACACTTTTTGTCATCTTCCGGTTCAAAGTTTCGAGTGACAGCAGGAGATCCGAGTCCCAGATCACTGCAGCATGGGCAGACAGAAAGCAGAGTTCAATTCAGTGAGATTTGGAAGAAAAAAATGACAAAATGGCAAAAAAATAATGTCTTGTGAATGTTTTTTGCCATCCAGACTATATATATATATTGTCAACATTTATGTTAATGCCCAAATATAAATTTGAGCATTAACACAAAAGTTGACAATTCGACTAGTCAACTATAGAGGCACGAGAGACCACTTCTGAGAGCAGTCGACTACCGTAGTTCCTTCATAAAATTCTTCACAAAAATGCCAAATTCTGACTCTACCATTTCAATGTCTCAAAAGAAATCGAGTCTCATCAGACCAGGCAACATTTTTCCAGTCTTTAACTGTCCAATTTTTGGTGAGCTCGTGCAAATTGTGGCCTTTTTCCTATTTGTAGTGGAGATGAGTGGTACCTGGTGGGGTCTTCTGCTGTTGTAGCCCATCCGCCTCAAGGTTGTGCGTGTTGTGGCTTCACAAATGCTTTGCTGCAGACCTCGGTTATAACGAGTGTTTATTTCAGTCAAAGTTGCTCTTCTATCAGCCTGACTCAGTCAGCTCACTCTCCTCCGACCTCTAGCATCAACAAGGCGTTTTCACCCACAGGACTGCTGCATACTGGATGTTTTTCCCTTTTCACACCATTCTTTGTAAACCCTAGAAATGTTTGTGCGTGAAAATCTCAGTAACTGAGCAGATTGTAAAATACTCAGACCAGCCCGTCTGGCACCGACAACCATGTCACCTTTCTTTCCCATTCTGCCATTCAGTTTGGAGTTCAGGAGATTGTCTTGACCAGGACCACACCCCTAAATGCATTGAAGAAAGTGCGATGTGATTGGTTGATTAGATAATTGCATTAATGAGAAATTGAACAGGTGCTCCTAATAATCCTTTAGGTGAGTGTATGTGGCCTCTTATACCTTCATTGCTGATATATTCGTTTTATAGCTTCTGCTAAGTAATTTATAGTAGCTACTGGATAAAAAGCAGTTCTAAGTCATACAGGAACTACACATAGCCCGACTGTAACGTGGGCCCTAGCGGAATCCAGTCAGTACCAAGTGACCGCGAATTCAACTGCATAAGCACAGCACTCTTATAAGGAAGAGAAAGTCTACAGAAAGAAAAGTGTGCTGAGGTAGTTCAATGAGTTAAAGTAGTTAAAGACACTGCATTATTTGGATTTGTTCTCCTTGAAAAACACATAACAAATGTTACGCTAATGCTGGGCAGCCTCTTCAACATCTAATTTACCATTTTATCTTTCATTATAATCACTTATGCAATATATAACAGGTTCTCTGTGCATCTGACATTTACCGTCAAATGCAACGGTTGAAATATGTCGGATTACATTTTGTTGATGTTCTAAACAGAAATATGTTGCATCCTCTTGGAGACAATTGTAAATATGACATTTTCTGCAGTTTAGTGCACAATTTGTATTGATCTCAGTTTAAAATGTTCATTAAAAAACATAACCTGTTCTGTGCAACAGTTCCAACCAAGTTATTATATATTAATGAATTTCTATTTAGAGGATGTGTACTTTTCTCTCCCCACATTTAAACCTTTTGAATGTTTTACATTGTAAGAGAACACTTTTCTGTATAGGTTCTAAAAAGGTTGTAACATTTTGACTTTTATCTGTCATCTATATCAGTACAGATGTGATTTGAAATGTGTGAATGTATTTCAAATGCCTGTTGTTTTAAGATGAGACTCATATACGTTATGATGTACGTTGTAAAAGTCTTTTCATTGATAATAAAGATAATCTTAAATATTGTTTTTTTTCTCACCATCATGGAGAACATCAGTTACATCTCCAGGTATAAAAAGACTGGTTTATTTTTGCCTGCATATGATTGGTCAACGACTAATTCATATGCAAATATGTATGCAGATTGTATTGGACGGGTTTTCCTCATAGTACCCCATTGTAACGGATTTTTCTAGATGAACACGACGCAGAACTGGAGCAGAAAACTGACTTTCAGCTAAACTGACAAGAGAGAAACCCACCATAACTGAAGAACATAAGAATAACTCTCAGGCTACATGATGCCAGACATTCAAGAATAAAACAAAGGTTTACGTTGTGAAAATCTAGTCATCACCACAGTCAAAGTATTTTTTATGCAAAATACCTCTTCAGAAAATCAAAACATTACAGTTTTAGAAATTAAATACCGTTGAATGCATTTTCATCAAAGGTGATAATTACAGACATTCACAACTTGCCATGTCTATCTCATCCTGAAAAAGAGCAAAGTAAATGTGGAATTACACATTAAAACTTAACAAAATCCACATCTCAAACACATCTATACTGATGCATTAACAATGCAAATAATAGGCGTGCAGAATATTCTGATTATTCATATCGCGATTTTTACAACAAATGTCCCATAGCAGGTTTAGAGAATCCAGGTCCTACGGTAAAAATAATGAAGCAAATCGAATTTTTGCTGTGAAAAGCAGATTTTACAGTTTAAAACAACATAAACATGAATTAATCAGTGCTGTTTGCCACTCCACTCAACGTTAGTTACACTACCAAGATTAACCAGCAGGGGGCAGTCAGTATCAGGAAAATGGCAGAATAGTTCAGTCTTTAAGTTTTGACCTTGTGTAGGTCCACTTAATAGTTCACAGTTACAGATTGTGGGCCATCTTTTTTAGCCACATTCAGCCTATTCTGGACAACCAGAGAGGCGGCTCTTTTATGAATATTTTAATTGCCCACCAATCAAATCTATCCATCCATCCACAAAATGACAACAGATTAAATTTAGGATCGGGGGCACCTGCCTTAATGCTTCAGCAAAGCAAAACAAGACAACATCGTGTTTACAACTCTGTGCAGACAGTTTGGGGTAGAATGTTTTCTGTGTCTCAGTGCACAAAGCAAACTCCATAAAGTGTCCATTTTTGCCATCTCAACCATATACAAGTATACAGAGACACAGCTGTTTGTAAATGTAGTTTGGTGTGGAAGAAATAGTCTGGTCCACACAGAGCCCTGACCTCAAACCCATCCTACGTGTTTAGGATGAACCTTAATAGAGATTGTGAGCAAGACCTTCTTGTCCAACATCAGTGCCTGACTTCGTAAAGGCTTTACTGAATGAATGGGCACAAACGGGCACAGAAACTCCAAAATCTTGTAGAAGATTTTAAAAGGTTTTATAGCTGCAAGTGAGACAAAATCCATTCTTAAGTTTATGTATTTCAATGCAATATCATATTGGTGTAATGGTCAGGTGTCCCTATATTTTTGTTCATATAGTGTAGTGTTGGGTAGTGTAGTTTTAACCATTTGAAACTAAATTGATGGGAAAATGCCATGAACTGCTGGAGGTAAAAGTGCATTTCGGAGATCTGAGAGCAGACTGGGAGAAATAAGGACGTATATAAACAATTCTTTCAAGTTTGTGTTAAATGAAGTACAGATGAAGTCAGATCATCTTAAAAAACCAAACACACTAGGTCTGATTTTTCATTCTAGTCACTTTAGTCGGCAGTACCATCTAGTGTATGCATAAAGCATTACCAGTCACAGACCGCAGCCTCTTTGTCTGAGACTTCTGAAGGACTTTTATATTGATTTATGGCTTTGATGTTAAATGAAGGAAAAAGTAGAGTACTCTGGTAGAATGTGGCCTGGAAGATGAAAAATAATTCCTTGATGTGTATGTGTCCTGCATTTTTCTAAGAGGATAATATATTTGGTTACATATTATTTGGTTATATATTCAAATGATACAACTATTTGTTAATGACAAATATAGCCTGAAAAACAGTAGAACTCCATTGTGGATCCCTGAACTGGAGCTTAATTTTAAGGAGCAGTCTTAGGGAGTTGCCCCTGTGATCAGAAGGCTGTGGGTTCAAATCCCAGTGGCATCACTGAGGTACTCCGCTCCCACCCACTACCGCTTTGAATTTCTTCCTGATCTGAGGGAGCCTTACTTGCCACTCGAACAAATGGCTTCTACACTGGAGATTAGACTTGGATTTTTGTAAACTTCTAGTTCTGTAAACTGCTCTTGTTTGTTGTGAGGTGGGGCCTCCAAGGATCAGGCTAGTTTGTCCAGCACATCCTATAAAAGCTTGATCAGACTGAGATCTGAGGAATTCAAGTGGTCACATTAAATTCTTTGACATGTTCCTCAAGCTATTCTGGAACAGAAACATTAAATGTAAATAAGCCTGTAACGCTAACACATTTTGCTGGACGATGAATTGTCCCAGAAATTATTGCGATAAAATATAATAGGTGGCATTGCTTAAAAGATGTAATTGTAATGAGATAATCCACTCTTATTCACTTCACCTTAGTGTGATTTAGTGTGTTACTGGATGGTATGTACACTACCAGTCAAAATTTAGCCACATCTTCTCATTCAATGTTTTTTCTTTGTTTTTATTCTTTTCTGCATCATAGACTAATATAGAAGACAAACAAAATAATGAAGGAATGCATGGAATTCTGCAGTAAACAAATAAGAGTTCAATAAACCAGAATATGTTCTGTAATGAGGTAACAATGGCCTATATTTTCTTTTTACTCAGTTAAGTGTCAGGTCACAGTGTAATATTGTGGGTGATCCCCTTTAAGTTTGTTATTGCTCCCTGCACCTGCCTTGAATACGAAGATGATAAGGAACAGCTGCAGGTGAAAATCAGGGAGTAATAGGTTTAGTATTTAAGTGGATTGGGACAGACAAGTGTTGTTGTCTTATCAGGCTTCAAGTTTTCTGATATGCTTGTGAATGTGCTTTTGTTTGGGCCCTCATGCCTTTTTTGGTTTGCACTATATTTATTAAAGATGTAAGAATGAGTTCCTGCCTCCAAACTTGCTTTGGAGTGGGGAAAGTCCCACAGTGAGACATTAAGTGGTTCTTGCCACTATGTGAACCAGCCTGACCATTACAACTGATGATCCCAAACACATTCTGAAGGCAAGAAACTCCTTTCTTGACGAAGCACACCTGTTAATTAAATATAATTCCAGGTTGATTCCTCATTAATCCTCACGAGTCATTACTTAGATAAATCCTATTTAGCAAAGTTGACACTTTCATAGTTTGATTAATTGAGGAGTAACAGTGGGAAAAAAACTTTATTGGGAAAAGTTTTATTTGCAAGTGTCTGAAGTTTAATGGACTTCAGTAAGAAAGCAGTTGGGTCAGTTTGTATCCGGCGGGCTCTGACACTTCTCACTATCCTCTACTGCCTATGTCCTTGTCTCAATAGCCCAGTGCTGTAAATAACATTTGACCTTCTGCCGTAACCTCAGTATTAAAGGGCCCACATCCCTTTTCTTTTACCTTAGTTTTGCCCTAAGGGGCGTGTATGAATTTGTATGTATCAACAACAGTGGTATTTCATTCATACTCATTTTCCAAACTCATTCTTTGCGTATGATAGTACTATAATGATGTTACATTTTCAACTGCTGTACCATTCACTTACAAGTATTCGGTGCAATATATGTATATATATAACATATTTCACTATTGTGTAATTTACAGCTGTAAAAACAGCCTGCTGTAAATTAATTACACATTTATTACACATCCATTTATTAATCATCCATCACTCTAAATGCAAGCTAGCAGCAACTGAAAGCAGTTGCCTTTTTTACTATGACTCTGTAAAAATGTAAGGATTCGACACATATTTAAAAATGGAACAACATGCATAGACCTCCACATACAACAGATGTGTGATGTAATTTATCTCCCTCACTTACCAACTTGCTGGATAGGTTAAGTACTATGGTGGATCCAGTGAACACTGAGTAAGCTAAAGGGTAAAGGGGGCATTTATCCAGAGTAACTTACAATCATAAGTTACAGGGACGGTCATGGAGCAACTGAGGGTTGAAAACAAATGCCTTAATTTTACCCTTTAAAATTACCTTCATTTTTTGTCCTAAACCTAAATTAAGTGAAAAGGTGCCCAGATTAAGGCTGCCAGAAGGGTAAAAGTACTAAAATTTCCCCTTGTTTCTCACATTTGCCCCTTAAATAATGGAACCTTCTGAAGTAACACCTTAAATGTAAGATGAACAGGTTTCACATTCAGGCCTTAAATGGGATTAAGGAGTTTGTTTGACAAAGTATCGGGGCCTTCAAATGAAGGAGTTCTGTTTTTTTAGGGGTAAAGTCAAGTCCATTGTGTTTCATAATGGACACAGAGTTAGAAAGTGGGGGTTTGAACCTATAACATTGTGGTCAACATGGTCAAAGGCAAGAGTTTTACCCACTAGGCTACATCTTAAACTATAAATATGCATAAAACAGTTCTTTCAGGAGGCCCAAACTTCCCCATTGCACAGGCTGTTAAAGTTTCCCTAAATGTTTCTGAGGACACATACCATTAAAAACAGCTGCACAGACCATCAGTTCTTTTGAAATAACTTACAGGAACTTGCAAGGATGAAGAAAGCAATTAAGCGTTGGAATCGTATTCATTGTATTAAAGTATTAACTGTACTCCCCAATGAAAGGGATAATTAGGACCAACGCTTTCAGCAAACGAAATCTTTTGAATCAGGGGTTCGAAATTAACTCTGACAATATCCTCCATCTGGGGAGTGAACAGAACAACGAGATGCTGTAAAACCCGCTTAGGCTGCCTGAAAAAACGAAGTGGGCCAAAACTTTGTTAGATGTTTCACTGTTTTTATAGGGTTCTACACCAGCTAAAGTAAAGTAAAGTTCTTCACGGTGTGAACAGTGTGAACTTCTTTCTTTGCATTTAACCCTTTCACCAAGTGAAGCAGCAGGTAGCCAGTAACACAGCACCTGTGGATTGGTGGTGCCACTTGTAGTCATGGGATTCAAACCCCCAAACTTCTCCCTAACCACCAAACAACCAGCATTTACCTGTAAGCATATGTCCAAGCAAAGACCCACTCAGGAACCTTCTTTTATAGATTGGAGACCCAAATTATGTACGACAGTTCACAAACTAACATGGATAACCCCCCACACCCCCCCCCCCACACCCCCAGCTTTTAAAATATAAATATATATAAGAAGATGTGCTTATTACATGACATGACACTTTGCCACTTTGTGAGAACAGAACTCACAGTGTGCTGTTAAAAAGGAGAATTCTTTATAAAACCTCATACTGCATGATGAAGGCTGATGTGTCACCAGTTCATTCACACTCACACAAAACCACCATGGGCACAGTGAGAGAGAAAAAAAACACACACACACACACACACTCACAAGCACACTCACACACCCTATGGTCAGTTCAATGTGATGACAGATTAGAATCTAGCCCAAACAGCACTGAGGCTACCAAATGTCACAACACAACATCATTAATGCCTTGCTGGTTTGAAATGAGGAGGTAATCCAATAATTCAGGTCAAATTTATATATAACTTTGATGAACTTCTAGTAGTGTTTTGCCATCCGACTGGTCTCATTGTGAGAGGAGAGTGTTGACTACAGCAGTGTTTTTATACCTTTCCTAGTTAAATAAGACGTGATTTAGGTGATCAGTAATCAGTCTCTCATAAAGCAGAATGAGGAGCTTGGGTAGGAATTTATTAGACACTGGCATGGAATGTCATCTATCTATCTATCTATCTATCTATTCTCACACCATCTATAAATACAGTCTTATATACATGTATGATCTATTATAATGCTTTCCATATCTTGCTATCTATCTATCTATCTATATATCCATGAATCTATCTGTCTATCCAAAGATTATGTAAATATATTTATTTATAAATATATATTTTTTACTTATATATATATATATATATACTGTACAATCCATCTATGAAAACTAATGTGCAAAACCAGCTTGTTTTGAAATCACTGAAATAGCTTTCCATTAACATACATTACATCTGCTTGCGTAACCTATAGCTGCTTATCCCTGCCCCCCCACACGGAGAGACACACACTTACACACACATATACACACACACACACTCATACAAAGGCTTCATTGATTGCATGCTACAGATGTAAACATGAATACAGAATTCAGAAACTGTGTTATGGGTCCACCTTCAGTTAAAAGCAAACCACCCCTAATATGCACTCAGCTGCTATGAAGGTGAACCATGATTTTTTGTTTTTGTTTACTGTATTCTATCATGTCACATACATGCTCTGCCTACAAAATGCAACTCAGTGGTCCCAAAACATTCATGTACAATCTGCAGCTAATTTACTAATGAGTTCTTCCGCAAGGTTATAAATAATTCACTTCATTCAATAATGTATCCAGTACCTATACAAAAAAATATGAACCCTGACATATCGGACTGGTGCAGAGGTCACTATTACCCATTGAATGAGACTGGAGGCTGTCCTGTTTGGTTAAGAAAGACACAGAAGCTACTGTGCAGAGAGAGAGCATTGATGTGAACAACCCTTGACAGGTACTGGTCAGATGAAGGTTACTGAACCCTTGATACGTCTGCTATCGGAGAAGTGACTCAGACATCTTTACAGTACATGACCTCTTCTCCTCTCTTGGTTTGAGGGTAAACTAATACCTGTAAAGGATCTTCTACAATGTTCCAAACCTGGATATTACAAAGGGATAGTTTCATGCCAACTCACATATTGCTTTTCTGGTCATGTTGTTAATATCTACACAAAATTCAAGGCAAAAACTACCTTTCAGTCAGCTTTGTTGACACCTGGTAATCAGATGTGCCTCCAGAGAGCCAGACTGAAATCCTATTACTATGTGATGATGAGTACAACAGATTCCCTGAGCTGCTCCTCATTTTTCCATTCTATTCAACAGAAACAGTCTGTATTTACGAAAAGCAGCTGAACCACATAATTCACAACAAGGTGTATTTCATGGGCACCCCGAAGCAATTTTTGGGGTTCGTGAGGAGATGGGGGGGCAGTGTTGCCAAATATCTCCTAATAAAATTAGCTTATGTTTACTCAAAAAGTCGCTAGATGTCACTAATTTGCATTCCATTATGCCTCATTGGCATTCTCAGAATCAGAATTACAAAATAATGAACGGAGAGAACGGAAAGGAGAGGTTTAGAAGGTTAGAATGTGTTTCGTGTGTTGCTTCTAAAAGAACGATCTTTGTTATATGCCTGAGAGGTTTTTCATTTTTATCTTGCTTATAAATATGTGACACATTATTCTGCTCGTAATACAGCTTGTTTTGTGGGTGGGTGAGATCAGCCAAGAACGGTTTGTGATTGGTCAGTCGATGCTATTGTCTATGGTCTAATCAGTACTAAAGTTGCCTAAAGAATTCATCCAATGAAAACTTCTTTTTTTTGCATTATAATGCAACTTCAGCAACAAATTAGAACATCAAAACTGTTTGTGAAGTTTTAACTGTCTTCTAAATACACCTGTATTTAGTACTGAGTATTTCCAACAAACGAGGGCTGGAGAAGACACTATATTCAACCCAGCAGCATTTAACATAAGGTTTATAGGTATAGATCGTTCTACACTGGGGCCAGGGGGGGACAGGGCTCCCCTAGAATTGCTCCCGGTTCCCCTTAGACCCCTCATGCACTGACTAGATGAAGATTTAAAGCAAGAGAAGAGCAGAGTCTGTTTCCCACATCTAAAGGCAGTTGGTTGGAATTGGTTCTTCCTATCAGAGGTCTCTTAGAGACCACATGGGCTCTGTGGTAGTGGGAGAGGTGCTGAAATATAATCAATCCGATCATTAATGGATTCTGGCCTGTATGGGGCTTCCAGAAATTACTTGCCATCCTGTCTGGGCCAGGCAGCGGCGTAGCGTCAATTAGGGTCGATTCATACGTGAGTCTCCTGAATAGGTTTCCAGCTGGTTTGCACAGTTTGTGTGTGTGTGTGTAAAGGAAGTGTGTTTCTAATCTTCTAGACTCATGCTTGGACATAACAAGTGTTTGTACAGGCTTTTGTGTGTCTTTTACACCGCCAGTCTCTGTTTTGACTGCTTGGGCTGAACATTGGTAGTTTTTGAAACATTTTGATCATTTTAGATGCAAAAGTAAGCCGTTTGAAATCACTGTTATGCTTTTGTTCCAGTTTGCAAAACAAAAGTAAGTGTTAAAACAGCCAATTTTGAATTTACTGTGTTTGCCATGTCACAGAAACCAGCACATTAAATCCTGTAGCCCTCTTCGTTTTTACTATACAGTCAAAGTCCTCATGACCACTTTTGATATCTACATTTTTAATTCCTTGGTATTTACACTGTTAAATCATACAATATAGGATAAAATGCTTTCATTCTAAACTTAACACTTGAGAAATGTATTTTTTAGTGTTTTCTTCCAGATTATGTCATTTGTAGAATGTTAAATAATGGCCATATATTTATTTTTGTTAAATACAAATTTGTATATATTGTTAAATACTTTTTCGCTAGTTTTACAACTACTATGTTTGTAACTAACATTAGTTCAAAATAGGGTTGCAAAATTCTGGGAATTTTCATAGTTGCTAAATTTCCTTGGGAATCAACGGGAATTTATGGGAATTAACAGGAATTTATGGAAATTTATGGGAATTAACGGGAATTCATGGGAATAAAGTTTGAGGTTTGGAACATGGATAGTTGGTAGAAAATAATAATAAAACACAGTCTTGGTTAAAACAATGAGATTTGTTAAAGTTTCTCATTCCGGGCTATAACACACTTCTTAATGCAGGGCTATTGCGGCCACACCCCCTACATACATGGTAAATCCTCCAATCATATGCACAATGGTTTCTAGAATTCTAAACTGCTAAAGCAACCTTTCTGAGGCACATACAACACAGATACAGCCATTTGAGGAATACATACAGTACAGTTAAATAAGTTTTGACTAGTTATTTGATATGGTATGACATTTGTTCTACAATGTAAGATTTTAACTAGCAAAATCAAAATATATTTCTAGCTCACTGGTAAAGCAGATATGCTAAAGGTAAGTTAGCTAGCATAGTTTCTATGAAGAAGATATCATGGTGCTAGATAGCACAAAAAAATGCTGTTAATGAAAAGTTTTTGATTATGGTATTCAGAGAAAGAATTGACTGTTCAATGAAAGAAATAAGCATTCATAAAGTTCTTCCGACATTAACTGACAATCAGAGTCATGTATTTATAATAGTTATCCTTTTGCAAAAATGCCTGCCTTTGACAAAATATATTGTTGGTATATAATTCATATGGTCTATGGTTCTTTAAATCATCCAAAATTTCCAGTTAATTCCCATAAATTCCCATAAATTCCCAAAATTCCTGTGGAAAGTTTCATATTTGTAATATTTTCAAAATTCCAGAGCCAAAGTTTCCATGGAAACTTTTCAGAAATGTTCCACCCCTTTGAAACTCTAGTTCTAATAAAGAGAAAAATGGTTCTGTAGCCATCTTTTGTCCCAAACACTTTTGTTCATACATTTTGTTGACCCCCCTTAGGTCAATACCTTTGAGACAAACCGGAATGGAGATTGTGAGCCTCACACATGATCTACAGAATTAATTGGCAGAAATTCACAGTAAGTGGCTGACTGTAGTAGGATAGAATCAGAATCAGAATCAGTTTCAGTTTCCGTTTCAGTTTCAGTTTTAGAATCAGAATCAGTTTTATTGGCCAAGTATATGTGTATAGCTGGCGATTATAATTATGTTAATGTTAGACTTAGTGGGACATTAAGCAATCTCAGATAGACTTGCCTGTGTGATTTCTGGCACTGGACAACATAAATGTTTCAGGCCTTTACTGGCCTTCCAGAAATTACTGCCACCCTGTCTGGAGTCGATTCATACGTGAGGCTACTGAATAGGTTTCCAGCTGGTTTGCCTAGTGTGTGTGTGTGTGTGTGTGTGTGTGTGTGTGTGTGTTTCTAATCCTCTGCACTCATGCTTGGACATAACAAGGGTTTGTACAGGCTTTCATATGTCTTATCTGTGGCCAGTTTCTTTAGGTTTAGAAAGTATGGACTGCGGAGAGGGTGGTACTCTCTGAAATTAAAATTCAAATACTAGAACACAATGATTATTGTAGTCACACAGTGAAGCTTATTTCTACAGCACATTATCATGCACAAAAGTCATTCAGTCTGCTTTACAGGAATAGAATAGCAATATTAGGCCCAAAATAGTAGGACATTAAAAAAATGAAATAAAGAATACATTGGAAGATTAAAATGCAATGGAAGTGCAGATATTTAAAAGAAAGTGCACGGGTTTAGTGCAGTTTGTAGCAAATTTTTAAAGCTACAGTTGATGCAGATCTGATACTAATGGGCAGTTGTTTGGACAGCATAGTGGATAAATAACATTTAACCATGTTCAGCATATTGTATTTGATAATGCATGTGGTTTGAAGCCAGTATTTAGGAATGCACTCCAAATAATGCCTACTGGTTCGAGCCAGCTTGGGTTACCAAACATTTTACACTTGGGTTAAGGGGAAAATAATGTACATTTGAACAAATCGGCTGAATCACAGTAGAATACAGAGTTAAATAACTAGTCCTCAGAACACAAACAGCATACTACTGAGGGTAAATTGTCTTCATGTGGCCAAACAGCTCCTCATATGATAGTTCCTCATAAGTGGGTGGGGAAAACCTGATACGGAAACGGTCTGGAGTGCCAGGTGAGAGAGTGTTAACAACACACAGACCACATTAAGACAGGTTAAAAAAACAAACCTGTACTGTATTAGTGAGATCAGGTTGAGGAGGATGAAGTGACGTTGGTACTAGCTGACTGAATGACTGAGTGTTGTTTACCTGTCTGGCCACCTTAAAATGTCTTCTTGTGATCACTTCCTCGTCTTTGTTGTGATCACCTGACCTGTACATGCAACAAAGAGCAGCATATGGTGAGCATATAAGAGAGTAAACAGCGGATTTAGACACTTTTACACTGTTTTGATTTGTTGATTTTACTCAGAGCTAGCATAGCACTATTCATAGCCCTGCTTCCTTTGAGGAGCATTCTACAGAGACAGCCACTGATCACAATACAGTCTTGTACTTCTCCATCTTCTGAGTGTCTTTGAACTGACCAGCAGCAAATGAGGATTGACCAAGCTAGGTCAAAAGCAGTGGTTTAGGCTGAGGGAGCTGTAATGGGATTAATGGTGATGTACTGCAGCCTGGACAGGAATCTCCTGGCACAGAGCAGTGTGTCTCATTAGCCGGGAGTATGAAGAAGCCTGTGTTAAATGGATTGCAGGAAATGGCCATTTTGTCACGCCTATTTAATCTTTTGCTGCAAATATTCCTCATTATTTCTTCAGCGTTACAGTGGGTGGCAGTTAGGGAGAAAATGCTTTTTAAATGCATTATGTGTAAAAATCGATCTAAATATGACAGATTATATATAGTAAATGAATAAATAAATTAATGTCATGAGTCTTAAAGCGATAGTTCACCCAAAAATGAAAGTTTGAAGTTTATTTGACTTTTTAATTAAGTTTATTTGACTTTTTTTTCTCAGCAGAACACAAACACAGATTATTAGCTTTAGCCGTAGCAGTCTGGTAGTCATTTAATGGAA
>JBBKCR010176440.1:0-14782 GCA_037577295.1 Ladigesia roloffi | reverse complement strand
CTCCCCCCCCCCCTCACCAAAAAACCCTGATCGGGACATCCCTAATTGGTTTCTTTGATGGTCATTTAGGTTCTAGGAATTAAGTAGTATGGCATATGTTTTAGGAATGCATACTCAGTACTCATACCCAAAAACTCAAAGTCCTAGGTAAGTACTTTGTCCAACATGTGGCTAAGGTCCAATGTCGTCTAAATAAATTACATGGAAATGCCCAACAGGGTTCAAGGTCTTCCTCATGGAGATCCACTTTCCTGCAAAGACTTTCTGCTTAAATGTAAAGGTTACAGCCAAACAGAGTTGAATATATTTATACTCACCCCTTTGTTACTTCAGCTAAATCAAATAATGAGGGACTGTATTGTGGTCTTTTTTTTAATAATAGCTGGAACTTGTTGGGCATTCTTCATGCCACCTACAATTTGATTAATCATATTAAGGCTAATCATTAATAATGAGCATTATGAGGGGAGGGGAGTGTTTATTGTAAAAAAAAGAGCTACTATTATGATACTATATAGTAATTATCCAATGATTATCCTACAGAGTTTTCAGTGGCTTGGCTATTGAGTGCAATTCTTCAGGGGCATGAGACAGTTAATTGATTGGCTGCCAGCAGACAGTCGTCACTCCTTCCCCTAAGTCATCGTGTTGTCAATTAATCGATGTGTTACTTAAGTGGATGCTGGAGCTTTACTTTCAGGGGGAAAGACGTCAGAAATAGCCTACATCTGTCAGAATCGGCGCTGTCTTTTTGGATGGGAAAGATGTGCTTCTTTATTTATTTAGTTACGTTTGGGGCCAGATTGTCTGATAACTTTGAAGTAATTGCGCCACTCTTTCCCACGAGAGCTAACAGAGCGTTTTCTCACCGGGGTAAGGCGAGCGCATTTCATGCATCTTTTTCAATAAGATCCGGCGAAAAGGAAAACAGCAATTTTTCTCACTGTCATGTGGAAAGGCGACCTGTCAGGCTGCGCATTTCAGCATTTCCCTCAGACTGTCCAAATGTACTCAGAAAATATTTCACCCCCAGATTCATGTCATGCTGAATTCAATTTGTGTTTATTCACTTTACTCAGGATTGGCTAAACATTCACAATTGCACCCACTCAGGCGTTTTCTTGCCCTGTTATTCCTCCTGCTGTTTCCTCTGTCTCCTCCACACGCTAAAGATTATAGGATCCGAAAGTATGAACTTTTCTCGGCCACGGGATGCAGTGACTCGCACACGCTTCGTGTAGAATAACATGCCGTCACGAATTACCACACAAGCCTTCTTGGCCAATAACCCCCTATTACATAATGAGCCAATGAACTCATGAGCACATCCTTTGTTCAAAGTTCAAATTATCACGAGAGGTTCTATAAATAAGCCAGTTCTTATATATAGAATCATGACAAACACATTTGTTTGGGTTTAATTTCATTTAATGCATCACTGAGCCAAGCAATACTTGGGGGGGGGCATCTAAAAAAGGAAGAAGAAAAAAAAACTATACAATATATAATAGAATATAATAAAAACACACACACACACACACACACACACACATATATCTACCAATTATATATATATAGACAGAACACCAGTGGTCAGTTGAGCCCAGCTCTGACAGAGCCTGTATTTAAGTAATCCAATGTCCCATAGTTTCCCTAAACAGTAATAAATACAATGCACTGCACAGCTATCAATCTCATAAGCTCTGAAGCAAATGTTGGTCCGTGCTTTGGGTGGATGGTGGAGGCGGTTGCGGTGCATCAGCTCTCTACAAACATATGGAAAAACTGAAAAACAAATAACGCCACCAGTGCCAACAACAAAACAATCCTATCCACCAACATTACGAAGGATTACACAGCCAGGAGTGATGGAGAACATCATGGATTAGGCTGTCTGTAGCTAAAGCCTCATGATCAATTTAGACTGAGTGTGGTGATAGAATGGTGAAGGTAGTCCTCAGAGGCCTGCAGGCAACATAAAAAATCTCCCAGAGGACTCACAGTTCTTCATCTCCGAAAGCAAAGGCTTTAACGTGTTGTACAACCAGTGCCTGTGGGAGGCTTATGGCTTGCGTGGAATTTGATGGATTTTTCATTATTTTCGTCTACTTCTTTATTAACTGTCAATTTGATGAGGGTCTCGGGGGTTATCTGGTTGACTGGTCCTCCGTAGGTGTTTGTCTTTGCATTGGCCACTGGTTGGAAAATCAGAATTATTTCACGCTCATAGTTCATTGAAATGAGTAAACAGAATGTGTGGAATGTGCAATTTCTCCGTTTTCATTTCATACCACATTTGCATTTGTACGTAGAAGAAGTGGTGTTTTATAACGATTAGAATATAATGCTTGTTATTATTATTACACGATTACTAGAATTTTAGGCTATATCTTGTTTCATAGAGTGAAAAACACCATTTCCATATGGTTAATATCAAAAAGCTCGTATTACAGAATATAAATTGAGTGTACATGTAATGTGTTAAATATCGCAGTTTGTAATTAAGTTATAATCATGTAAATACGTTAAAGAACCATTCACTTCATGATATTTTGGAGAATATTTTTGGAAATAAAAATGGTGAAGCCGTAAAGATCCTCAATAAATTAAGAAAATTTACATTATTTGAAGGTTCTTTACATGGTTCTAGACACTGACCAATTTCTTTATCATTGTTCTAAAGGGAAGAGTTGTGCTGTGGTTTTAGTCATAAGAACATTTGTGACATATTTTGTGTATATGAATTTAAAGTACCTTTTTATAGTTTCAAGACACCTGACAAAATAATAAGGTGTTTAAAAGGTTCTTCATTTACATTTATGACATTTAGTTGACACTCTTATCCAGAGTGATGTGCATCAGTGCTCAAGAAGCTCACATCTGTCCTTCATACCTGTAAAGCTAGACTTAAATGGATGTCTGCTATTCAACCAAGTTATTGCCAGCTAAGTTACATCTAAACAATTCCTGTCACAAAAAATGTTAAAGCAAAAGTAGGGAAGGCATGGGGTTAAGAGAAATTATTTTATTTGAATGAATATGGGGAAGAAGAAATTAATAATCAAAGTCATAGTTAGTCACCTAAAGAACTGTGGTTCTTTAGAAAACCAAAGACAGATTTTTTCATTGACGTTACTGAGAAACTCTATGTGGCTCCTTTTAATAAGGGTGTTGCGCAAGAAAAAAATCAATAGCTTGTCTAAGGGTTATTCATTTATTCTGTATGAATACAAATACTGAGGCATGCTTGTTTTTCAGGAATTGGTCAAGACCCTTTCATCCAGTGAAGGACAATCGAAATTCTTCATCATACTAAACCATTTTGGACAATGGCATGCTTCAAACCTTTTCTATTCCAGCATGACTGGGTCACAATGCAAAAAACAGGCGAAATAAAGACATGGTTGGATGAGATCAGCGTGGAAAATCTTGACTGGCCCACTCAGAGCGCTGACCTTAACCCCATCCTACACCTTTGGGACGAACTGGAATGGAGATTGTAATCCAGACCTTCTTGTCCAAGAGTGCCTGGCCTCATAAATGCTCTGCAGACTGAATGGGCCCAAAGTTCCACAAAAACTCCAGCAAAAGGGAACCAACTCCATATTAAAGGTCCCATGACATGCTGCCATGCTTCACTCGTTTGCAAGCCATGACAGTCAGTGGAGCTAATAGTTTAGGGTTGCGTATTTCTCTGGGTGGATAAAGAACGAGAAAGGGGTGGTAATCTTTCCCCCTATGATGTGTGGGGCTAAATTCCAGATCAGTCTTTCTGAACTGTCACCCTCTGGCTGGAGCAGGATGACCACAGCACTCTTTACACCTATTGCCATTTCAAGCCACTGCAGGATCATAGATAGACCAGGGGAACTTGTATTAGTGTTAAGCATCTCATGATGCCTTTATATCAGGAGACCTTTAACTACATTTGAAATATCTGTTTTAAGTTGAATATATCATATTCTATTAAATCTCACTCTTAACTTCAACCTTAACACAAACCTTTAATCTAATCCAAATTCCAAGACTAAACACAATGCTGTAGATAAACCACTGAGTTTCACCATTAGTTTGTTCACAATTAAATTATTAGTAGATAATCAATAGGAGACCATTAAAATAAAGTGTGACCGAACACACTTGTTGCCAGAGCATGGAGAGAACAATTAGGGCTTGGTGAAGATAAGATTCTGACTTACTTCAAGTCATTTCAGCAGCTTCATCCCTATCTGGACAATTCTGTGTGGGTTGACGGAGCAGAAGCGTTTTGCTGGAAACTGAAACAGCATTGACATTATTGTTCATCATCTAAAAAATAGTCGTGGTTGATGTATGGTATCAACCTGGCCTTCTTGCTAGAATCACAGCCGAACTCTGTACCTGTCAGATCGCCTGCTCTGACTGGTGCTGTGATTTATTGAGTTGAAGTTTAGCAGCAGCTTTCTAGGCCAGATAGTTGGGCTCCGTGCCTCAAAAATGTTTATATACCTATAAAGCCGTGGGAAAAATGTATTTTTTTATAGTATTGCTTTTCTAATTTGTAGGAGTTTGTCTGTGTAAAATATGCACTTCGCTGTTGTTTTATACACTATTGACCACACTTGATTAGAATTTGAAATAAAAAAGGAGTAAATATATTAAAATAACACATACGAATCATTTATTATGCTTATTATGTTTATTAAATTAAATTAAATTGACAATGTTAAGTGCACAGTGTGTGCTCATCAGAAACTGACTCAGGAGTGAAGGTAGTGATATATAGTGTACACATGTTTTTCTCTCATTTTTTCCCCCATTGCTGTATATATAAAATGACGGTGATGCACTCCCCTTACTGTGTAAACACTGTCGACTATAAATATGACAAGTTTTAGCATAGCCACAAGCAATACTGGTGTCATTCTTACAAAAAGCTCATTAAAAAATCAGCCATTTCTTCTAAACTATGACAGTCCCTTCAGACTCCCCTGATCTAAAGTGGAGATCTATTTCAGTTCTTCAGAGGCGTTTCGATCCCACGTGTGGCTTTTGTTCTTCAAACAAGTCTACATTAGTTCTTAAAAAAAAACAAAAAATACGTAGTTTTGTGAAGAATGACAAACAACTGCGACCATCATTGTCAGGAACAATAACCCAACAGCATGTACCCCTCCCCAAACCTGGCAGGCAGGTGGCTTTGAAGCTGTTACTGTTCTTGTTCCTGTTTGAAGAGAACTAGCTACGAAACAAGAGAGTCTCTGAGGACTGACGGTTTTGTCCCTTCGACGATGTGAGAAGAATGAAGCGAGTTACAACTGATGAAAGATTTGCTTTGTACACCAAAGATGCAAATGCAATAAGACCTCGTTTTACTCGGTCTACACTACCTGTTGCTGGTCTGTTGAACTACAGCGGCACCAGGACACAACTTTCACTATGAAACACAATGTAATTAAAATATGCTTATTTCTACCTTAATTTAAACCTGAACATATGCCAAATACCTTAATTTGAATTAAGTGGCCCTTCATTTGTACATTAATGTCTTAATTTCCCTTAAAGGTGGCATTTTTTTCAGGAGGTTCAGTAATTATGGGGCAACATTTAAAAAGTAAGGGAAAAATTTGGTAGTTTTCCCCTTAATCAGCCTTAATCTGTGGAATTTCCGCTTAATTTTCCTGGAAATTAAATTAAACTTAATTGTAATTTTAATGGGTAAAATTAAGGGGTTTGTTTTCGTAGTGTTTATGTTTAGTTTCATAAATGTAATGCTATCTACTTATTTACTTAAGCATGTTAATTTTTTTTTTTGTAAGTCTAATTCTGTGTAGCATGAAGATATGCTCATTTACATTTCAGTCTCTTTGTTTTCAGCACTGCAATCCCCTGCACTTGACATTTGTATTTATCGTTTAGATATAGAAAACAGGAAAACAATAGTTTGTCTTCACATTAATATATTTGTATGTACTGAAGTATGTTAAGAGGTTTTTGGTTTTGTGGTTAGAGGTTCTGAAACTGATCTGCAGAGCCCCCCCAACACAGACAGTCCACACTTGCTCCAGCCTTACCAGTAATGCACACAGATATAAAACCCTGAACTTTGTAGAATTGAGATCAGAATTCTGTGTGGTCAAGGACCTGTCGACTGTGTTGTTTAATTGTCTTGTTGGGTGAGGCTAGACCATATATGCTGCTATGATGACTGCATTCACCCATGAGAGACTTGGATCATGTACTAAAATTGAATACTTCTGGATCACAAGCCACTCTAGCTCATACACTCACAGAAATATTTGGCCCTATTTCAAGGATGTATATATTTCAATTGCATATAAAATTTCCATCCATTTGAATATGCGCTGCATATTTGTCAGTCACATGTAAATGAAACAGTTGAGAATGAGATTTATGTAATACCATTAAACCCAATCTGATTTCAATAAGCAATGGCAGATTTACCTACTTATCATGAATCTTTAAATAAACCTGTCTCATACATTTAAACTAAATGAATCTTGCTTGACCCAAAGCTCATATGTTTTAACTGGTTAGATTTCATTGTTTTCACAATTGACAGATGTATGCTGTTTTAAAGGAATTTGAATAAATACATTCTAAAACTTTTATTATCTAAATAAAATCAAAAAGATGCAAATACCTAAAAATAAAGTATGCCATGAATCATTTGTCTGAGTGTACCAAAGGTGCTAAGTGGAGCCCCATCCTTGCAGAAAATGCAGTTCAACTGGTGAGCATAGGTTCATGCATGAGCCAAGAAACATACATTCATTCCTATGCTGATGGTAGGATGAGCATTGCTGCAGTTCTAGCATGATGAATGGCCACTGTAAAGCTGATTGTAGTGTCCACATGGCTTTAAAAGCAGCTTAACTATATCGGCTTGCTGGATGCCAAAGGACAAATTAAGATGTAAAGACTAATTTTGCGAACAATGTTGATGGATCCCTGGGGAGAAGAAATCAAACATCACAAAGCATTTAAAATATGGAGCTTTGAAGTAAAAGAAAAGCAACAATAGCTGTTCAGGCTTTATAATCACATAACACAGGGGCCACAACAGTCGTACACATGGGATTACATAATAATCTGTCTTTCCTGTTCTCAGTGGTTGCAGATGGTATATAATTATGGTGGCATGGTGTAAGGGGAAACGTCTCTGTGGTGAAGATTGTGGATGTAAATGATGGCAGAGGGCATGTTCTTCATCAAACTGACTCCTAAAGTGCTCCACTTTTGTTGGACTTGAATTATCATTGGACTGAGCAAATAAACAAATGCTGAGCAAACAAGTCGACCTGAAATGAGTAAAGAGTCAATAAAGACACCCTTAAAAACCATTAACTAGTCCATATGTAAGCCGAACAACAGTACCGCTGACAAAAAAACCCTGAATGTTATGTGGTTTTCTCTCCCCCACTGTCTGTTCAATCTGGCGCTGGAAGTGCTTTCTTAGCTGGATCTGTCAGTGACAGCAATCAGTGATGCCCACGCATATGTTCAGTACTTGGACAGAGACACTGTGTGGAGGAGAACAAAGGTACAAGCCCCCTTGGATTCAAATATAGACATTTTTCCACAGTTGTGGCTGTTTTATATAACACATTCTTACATGTTAGCTCCAATTTGCATTCATTATTGAAGTGTCTCAATACAAATTGTTCTGGTTCCAAAACCTAATAGGCCTGTCCCTGTTCAAAGCTTCTGTAAAATAATCACTATAACCATATGAGAACACAAATTAGGTGTCTTGTTTAAGGTATAGCTTCTTAGAATCTATCGTACACAATCGTCCAGTCTTATTTACGATAGCTTTATTAAGACACGTTCACGTGTTCAGTCACATCCAAAAGCACATCAGCACATCAGCTGGGGAATAATCTGGGAAATTTGACTTCCATTGTGAGCAATGTTATCCTCAGAACTCTTTCTTCGCACTTAAAGTTCATGGTCCAGTCAGATGATTTCCTAACACAGAACCTGCAGAATGCTTTTATTTCCAGTGTTTCTCTATGCGGTAATGGTCTCTCTTCACAGTTTATGGTTTAGACTTCATCCCAAAACCACGTCCATGGAGTCGAACCAGCAGAATGTGTTTCTGTCTGAGGTGTTATTGTGGTATTTTATTATATATAGTCTTGTTAAAGTTCATTAGTTTTATTCCTCAGTGTTGTTTAGTGGTGTAATGAAAACCGAACCCAGCTAAATTGTTAGTGAAGTCCTGGTTCAACTTCATGCTTTTCACAGAGTTAAAGATAAGTGTATTAGCATCAAAGAAAACTCGCACTGAAATGTGTACTTCACTTTCACTTCCCATCTGTTAGTTTGTGTGTCCACTCTTGTTTTTGTGCATGGATGGTAGAACTGTTGTCATGTTGCAATGACATATCGACCAATCAGAAAGCAGTGATGCAGTAAACTTGGCTCCGGACCATTTTTGGCCCTGCCTTCGAGCAGCTCGAGCAGCTTGTGAATGAGTTCCTTTATTTGCAGTGGAAAAACAGTTGTTCACAGTACAGCACGGTTCCTTTTGCCAGTGGAAAAGCGCCACAAGTTATCTCCTGACACTGGGACAAACTGCTAAAGCAGTTCTACATCTCAGAAGCTCCTGAAGTTACTAGATGTATGTGTTCATGAATCTTTAATATGCCATAAGTCCTTTTCAGTCATTAAATCCTTTTCCTTCAACATCAAGATGTTATGAGTTTGGAGCCCAGAGATTCCACAACCATCCATAACTGGAAGCCCAGGAGCAAGACATGCCTGGTGGGATCGCATGATGGAAAGAATCTGAGATGGTGGGGAGATTGAGGACAAAACAAATGGTGGAGCTGGATTTTCATTTAGAGCTTCGCTCTCAGACACTCGTTGATTGGGTAGACAGCTTTGTTGATTATAATGGTAGCTTTCTGTTTTTGTCATTGTCACTCACTCGCTTCACATTGCGGTTTAAGACAAAATGTAAGGGGGCTTGGCCTTGTGTCATTTCACGCTTAAAATTTTTAGCTATTGTTCATCCACTGTCACCCACAGCCTCTTGTGGCACATTGCTAACAGGATTGACTGGATTGACATCTTGTACGTTTTGATATTTCCTCAAGGAGATTGTAATTATGGCATCAAAACCATCCAGCACAATATCCCATCTGTATAGCATGCTGAGATTTTATATGCTTCAAACACATTCATGGGGTGTGACAATCCAGAGCACCTGCTTTTAACATCAAAAGCCTCTCTCAGTCACTCGATTCAGAATAATCCATATTTTCTGCCACATGTTTACATGTTGCCTGAAATGGAAACAAACTATATTTGGAACATTCAGAAATTTGCATGCTTGTCTGATGAGCTGGATAGCAGTGCGACTGTTTGGAACAGAAAACACACACACACACACACACACACACACACACACACCACATATCCTCAGAGAACAGTATTTGCAGAAGCTTTTAGACGCTGCTGTGTTTGGTGAGGAGTTTGCCATCACCCGTATTTCATCTTCACACTCTCTTTAACCCTTAGAAGTGGTCAGAAAAAGCCTGGAGCACTTCAGCACTCACTCCTTCTGACTTGTAGTTTACTGTGGAAAGTGCAGATATTTTCAACTTTGAGTGTAAAAACAGACAGAAAGCTTTGCAATGCTGCAACATTTTCCATTTCTCACCTTTGAAACAAAAGGAAAAAGTTTTGTTTATAACTTAAGTGACTTAGCTGCATAATTTGGCATGTATGTGTCATTAAGTAACTGCATATATCATTTTACATATTCATGTAAATGCATGTACATTACTGCAATACTGTAATATTTAATATTATTTATCAATAACCCTTCATTTCTTAATATTTTGCTTTGGATCACCTGCAAAGATACTGTTTTATGCCTCTCAGATTGTATTACCTGTTGCATAATGTTTGAATTAAATGTTTTTAATCTGTCTAAAACGACTGCAACAGCTTGCAAAGTGCAAAACCACATCCACGGAATGACTGGATGACTGAAGACTTTTGCGCAGTAATGTGTATGTACAGCACCAGAAGAAAAGAGAGCGCTGCAATTTATTTTTAAATCAGCTCTCTTTGAGTATGACAACCAGTCCATTCCAGTGTCTGTTAAATTCCTACACAAGCACCTCATTCTGCTTTATGAGGGACTGATTAGTGATCACCCAACATCTTATTTAATGAGGAAAAGTGTAAAACACTGCTATAATCCACACTCTCCTTTCACAATAAGACCAGTTTAATGGCAAAACAGTACTAGAAGTACCTCAAAGGTAATTACCTCCTTTGTGCTTGAGTGAAACAGAGATTTGTTTTCTTTGAATTATTTTTCAAGTTCTGTAAACACTGCATCATGTCACTTATTTCAATGTTTTGTCACTTCCTTTAAAATGATGCTTTAATTGAATTTAACAACAACGTTTGTCAGCAGGTAAAGCTGTTCAGTTCAATACTTGCACCTATAAATGGTAAAAAAAAAGATCAAACCTAAGAAACTGAACATTTTTACGGTGGTCTCTAATTTATTTTTTTGTTGTAAGCATGGTGTAATTAAAGATAGTACAACACACTCCTTATCACCATTTCCTGTTTACATTACTGTCATTTTCTGAGCTGTGTTGCATTACACTCTCTCTCTCTGTGACCTGCAGTGCCGCTTGTGGCCTTTGATTTGCTCCAGCAGCATAAATGCTCGAAATGTAATTCAAAGCTAACTTGGCGTAGTGAAGGGACCTGATTTTGAGACCTCTCACTGCTCTGCTTTGTTTGTCTTGCCAGGAGGTCACAGACAAACAAAGCTTTCATAATATGCTGCCCTCCTCCCAGAAGAGAGGAACCCTGCAACACTTGGCTTCACATTTCCCCTCATATCCAGGGCTTTGTGTGTGCTTTTGATCTGGTGGAGTATTGTCTGGACCCCTTGAAGCAGATCGGTGGCAACGGCAAACGGAACCCTGATATTATACAAATAATATACCTGCCCCTGTTCCACTGAGGATGACCTCCACTCTCAGTAAAAATAGTTTGATATGGTGCCAAAACAATTCTCAGACCTTTAACAACATATTTTTTACCTTGTAGAACCATTGTAAAAGTTTCTTAACTAAAAAAAGGACCACCTGTTGGATTCACAGAATCCACCTTAGCAAGAAAATATATCGATGTTTAATTTATTGACCGGGTTTGGTAGAATTAATCATATTTTCCACCATTAAAGAATAGAAGGGAATCAAACTCATAAAAAGGAACCAAAAATAATCGTTAAAATGGAGTGCTGAACCCAACATGAGGTCCAACAGGTATACATTTTTTTATTAGTTTTATCCATTTTTATAATCATTTTATTGTAATAATCAATTATTTATGGAAAATATTCAGTGGATCACACATCACATTCCATCAATGTATTATTGATTAGGTATGGGTGCTGTGGGCAAAATATATTCCCTGTAATTGTGCCTATACTACCCTGGTTGTAGGCTGACCCGACCATTGACCTTTTACACTCTAGCAGGCTCATTTTAGGAAATAGGGATTCAGTTCAAATACTTCCTTTAGGACTCCAACATACAGCATCTATTCAAGCATCTATTGAAAGCTTCAAATATCTGTGTTTAAGTGCCTTCATAAGGCCACAGGGCTCTATTGGATTGTCTCTTTAAGGTTTTAGTTAAATTCCCATCAAATGTGAAAGAAACCAGATCCATGTAACTATTAACTGAGTGAGTGGTTTATGTTTGGTCTAACAGGTTTAGGACCTGAAGATGTTCAACAGCTGCCCAAAACTGCTGCTCTGGCACTCGGAATTGGCTTACTTATCTCTTTCAGGTCATTTCATCTTAGTACATCTGAGTATCTGGTGGCATTCTCACATCGCATCACAACCACAAATGCTGGGACATACATAATCTCTCAGAGGCAGTTTCTGGCATGTGCTAGTCTGTGATATGATTTTATGGGGATACATTTTGAAAGGTTACTACTGAGGTTTGCTATTGAGTCTATTACATGAGCCTACTAGGTTTGAATCACTGAAAATAACTGATTCAATGAGAAAACTAATTCATGAATTCATTCATGACATCAGTAATGTCATATTAGTTCAGCTCCTGGACCACTAGAATGTTGTTTACATGTCTCAATGTTGAGCTATCAGGCTTGGTGTGTATGAAGATTGTTCTGGATGAGTGTTACCACTAGTAGCACATTTCCACTGGCCTGAATAATCATTCCATACCACTCATTTTTTTGTCCATTACAAATAAAGTGACCTGCACCCAGAGCGAAAAGTGGACCACATCACGGCAATTTCATTGGTCTAAATCTTTTTTTTTTGTCCACACACATACACAAAAATAACCTAAGGAGATACAGTCTAACAACTGAGAAGTTGATGTCTGTTTGGGCTAAGTCTAATTTCATTGGGAGTTTTCAATGATGCCAACAAATCTTTAATGCTGTGAGAAAGTGAAGGTGTACAAGGACATCACAAGTTGTCTAGCTAAAGAATACAAGGAAAAAGTAATAATAAAAGTAGAAATAATCATAGACTTGAATGACATAAAAACTTTCAACTGGTTCAGCTCCATGGACATGCTTATGGGACAACTGGTCATAAACTGTGGGGAGAGAATCACACTCCTGATGACTCAGAAACACCATTGAGATACAAAATCTGTACATCTGAGGAGGGGCACGGTTCCCGTTTGCCTATGGAAAGGTGCTTAAATGATGGGTTACAATGAAGACTGATGCTGGATATATAAAGAAGTTCCAATGGAACTCTATAAGCGACTCTTAAGTAGTACAGGCCTGCTGATTTTGTTCTCTTTTTTCAATTTACTTAAATGGAAAATCTATATTTCATGACAACACTTTTACTAGAATCTAAACAGTAATAACAACTGAGCATCCAAACCTTATGAAGGCATAAACTCATTATTAGAGTGGTGCACCACATCCTGAACAGCAAAGTAAAACTTTTAAATACTTCAACAATCCTACAGGCACGATAGCCAGCGACTCTACAGTTTCAGCACGGAATGGAAGTCACAGGAAGGAGTAATGCTTTCCTATTCAGCACTTTTTAATTACACAAGCATGTTTAATACACTCACATAAATCCACGGGCGAGGAGCCGAGCAGACGATGAGCTGAATGAATTAAAAGCTGCAATAAAGATGTTTTTATATACTCTGGCTTTGCTTACTTGTGCTTGGCATTTAAAGCAAATCAAACTGAAATCTCCCATACTAACTGACTTTCTGTGTTTGGAAGATGAATTGAATCCATTATACATTGGTAAATATGATTTAAAAGTCCAGGAATCGCTCTCGCTCTCTCTTACTCGCTCTCGGCCTCTGTAAGCCAGTATTGACTTGATGTGCTTTGTTCGCTATTCTCCTTTTTAAAAGAATCCATTTGCTCATTATGTATCACAGAGAGAATTGCCCCTGAGTAAATTGGGATTAATACTGTTCAGGAAGTGCTCTGGTTGCAACTAAATGTTTGTTTGATTGCTCCTGTAAAATGGCTCCTTTGCCTGTTCACAGAGGAGAAACTTCCAGATGTTGTCATTAAATGAGTGAGGCAGGAGCCACACAGCAGCGCTGCGTTTTGTTTTCCATGATTTTTTACCATCGGTTGTTTTTTTATGGAGCCGCTCGTTTGCTTCGATGGACCTCTGGTTTGTGTATGAAGTTTTAATCCCCTTAAAGGAGAACTTGCAAAAATCTTTTCCTAATAAAAACGCTGCACTGCAGAGGTGACGGAAGATGGGTTATTCCGAGTAATGTTTTGTGTTTTCTTGAAATGGTTCTTTGGAGAGGGGATATAAGGGATTTTCTTTCAGCGAACACAATATCCAGTCCACAGTAATGCACAGCAGCTTAATGAGTAAATACTGCCAGGTAGTTACAGTATGTGGAGCTCATTGGAAAAAAACCCTTAACATATAGCTCATCTTGTGCACAAGGACACAACTCCACCAACAAAACCAGTTCTAGCCCTTAAAGGCAGGGGTCTGCTCCTGTGGGGCTGTTAGGTGAGTTTCCTGCTGAAATGCTTTTGGTTCTAAGTACCTGCTAATTGGCTATTAAGTCTTTGTAAGCCCAAACACATAAAGGCAAGAAACATTGATTATGACTAATGCATGTGAAAGTGTAAATTAGGTTTTCATTAAACCCATTTGCCGAGCAACATGAAAGACCAGACAAAGTACACCTGCTATGAATAAAGAGAGGGTGGGGCTAAAGACCCCATGTAAGGGGGCTGGATAACAAAAGGGACTCAGGAGGAGACATAAAATAAAGCAACACCTAAAGCACATGGAACCATGATGACAAACTAGAATGTGCCAGAAACAAAAAAGGTAAAACTATGAAAGTTACATATAAAACTCAAAAGACACAAAAAGAGGCATAATATTTACATTATGTTATCAACAGTGTATTTGGTTCCATTCATGACCACAGGGAAGAAATCTGTTTATATCTGTCAAATGAACCTTTTCACATAAAGTCATATTAACTTAAAGCGATAGTTCACCCAATAATGAACATTTGATGTTTATTTGCTTACCCCCAGGGCATCCAAGTCAAAGGTGACTTTGTTTTCTCAGCAGACCACAAACACAGATTATTAGCTTTAGCCGTAGCAGTCTGGTAGTCATTTAATGAAAGTTGATGGACATCAAACCATTCAAAGTAAAAAAACCATGCACAGACAAGTCCAGATTACACCCCGTGGCTCATGACGACACATTGATGTCTTAAGA
>JBBKCR010176419.1:0-14784 GCA_037577295.1 Ladigesia roloffi | reverse complement strand
GAGAAAGAGAAAGAGAGAGAGACAGAGAGAGAGACAGAGAGAGAGACAGAGAGAGAGAGTGAGAGAAAGAGAGAGACAGAGAGAAACAGAGAGAGAGAGAGAGAGAAAGAGACAGACAGAGAAAGAGAGAGACCAACAGACAGAGAGAGAGAGAGAGAGACAGTGAGAGAGAGAGAGAGAGAGAGAGACAGTGAGAGAGAGAGAGAGAGAGTGAGAGAAAGAGAGAGACCAATAGTCAGAGATGTTGATCTACATAGAATTTCTGTAAGACATTTGTACTATTAAAGTATTAGCTATGATACATTATGAATCATCTCCCTGGCCTATGGGAACACCACCTCCCCTGGCGTGCGGTGTTAGTAAATTATCTTTGAGATGCGATGCTGTATCTTGGCTCCAAAGTGCACAAATACCCTTGCTGCGGCTTTTATGTACAGTAAACCTCCACGAAATCCTGGTTCAGAGCTCATGGCTTCAGTCATTCATAGGTTTTTTTCTTAGAACATAATTAATAATCATTGGTAAAATCCCCCACAAATTCACAGAAACTGCAGATACCATCTGCATTTTATTTTTGTTTTTTTAGTGGCAATATATAATTTATGCATTTTATTGCTAAATTATTAAGAAAAATATCATTTACAAATGTAACAAATATTGATGCAAATTCAGCTAAATTTTCGAATAAAATATATCTGTATACATTTTTTGGTACTGTTGAGGAAACAAAACAAAAAAAAGCACATCTTGGGATGGTAAAATACGCCCCTTTTCTCAGAGACAGCATGTTTGAAATTAGCCAATCTGAGAACCTTATTTATTTCTCCTTGTTGCTGAACGGCTGCTGCCCTGTGGTTCTGCAGTCCAGCATTTCCATCATGGAGCATCTCGAGTGTTCTTGTGTTTGCATTTGTTTTTTTCTCATTTGGCTCTTCTTAAAGCCCTATATTTTTATTACTGAAAATTAAATTAATTTATTACTTTATTTGTCAACTTGTAGCACAGAATGTTATTACTGTATTTGTCAATTTGTAGCATGTATGAATTACAGTAGAGTCTATTTAGCTGAAATATCTGAATCTTGTATTCTAGCGCTGCGGGAGACAGCAGTTCAGTGCACAATGTACAGGATGAAAATGGGATTATCTTTAGAAAGTTTAGATATTAAGCTGAGTTTAAAATGAAATTAAAGTGTTTTGGGATTTACAAAATAAAATAGGCCATGATTAGTCGCCCCAGTGAGAAATGCCACGATTGGTCACCCGTTCATCGGCACGATGGGTCATCCACGTCAGAAAGGCAATGATTTTATATTACACTATAAAATAGGCTGTGCTTCTTGGCCCCCGTCAGAAACGCCATGATTGGCCACCCCCATCAGAAACACCGCGATTGGTCGCCCTGTCAGAAATGCTGTGATTGCCCACCCCCGTCAGAATCACTGTGATTGGCCACACCCAGTCAGAAACGCCATGATTGGTCAACCCGTCAGAAGCGACCTGACTGCACAGCCCCTCACAAACACCGCTATTGCCCCCCCCCCCCTCAGAAACGCAGTGATTGGATGCCCCCCAAGAGACAATGTGATTGGCCGCTCAGTCAGAAACATTGTGACTTATCGACCTGTCAGAAACACAAATTGATTTCTTTTACAGTCCTAATCAAACACTTGTGGAAGTAAATGGAATTCGTGAATTCTATGTCACACAGCAGTTCAGGCAGAAATATTCACTGGCTGACCTTTGCCCCAAAGACATTAACACCAATCTCAGCCCACACACACACAGGGCGTGTAAACAGATAGAAAGAGGGAGAGGTCACCCAAGAGGATGAAGGTCATCGTTATCCTGCTTCTCCTAATTGGGTCTAATCAGAACGATACAGTTGGTCCGATCCTAACGGTGGCCCCGGATCTGGACAGGTGGACAGTATGGACGCTGCCCCTGCTCTCATCAACACACAGCTGCTCTGGGAACCGTAGGGGCATTAAATTGATTATATTACTAATCAAGTAATCAACACAAACACACTTTCCGGGCAAAAATATAAGTAAAATGTGTGCGCCCACACTATAGTGACAGGAAACAAACAAAATTTCAAGTCCAATATAAGTGTCCGACCTCATAAACGCTCTACGGAATTAATGGGCACAAAGTCCCACAGAATCTCCAAAATCTTGTGGAAAGTCTTTCAAGAATAGTGGAAGCTGTTATGGCTACAAAGGTGGGCCAACTCCGTATCAAAAACTATGGATTTGGATGCAAGTGCCTCTTGTTGTCCCAATACTTTTGACAATATAACATATCAGCCTTAAGGGCACAGTGACAGAAAAAGTCTCTTTAATAATACAGCATTAAAATGGTAGAGTGAGAATGAATTATGTGGTGATAATTCTGTCCACCATAAATTCCCACTTTTTTCTCCTGACTGTTAGTCCGTTCGGGTAGCTGGTCTTCGTGGAGCTGAGAGGGAGCAGAACAAAGCGCAGACTGTCCCCAAAGCCGTTTTACAGGTTTTATGCTGGAGGGCAAAGTTTAAATGGCTGAAACTCCGTCCGCTGTGACAAAACACCTCAGTCAACGGAGAAAGACAAAGGTCAGCAGCTCCGGGACGACGTCACGAACGCCCACCTCACCTTCTGCCTTGCTGACAGAACAACAGGAGACCAAGGAACTATTTTGCCCTGCATTAATGAGACCCAGCCAATGAACCCCAATCATTAAATCATAAGAACATTAAAACCTCCCCAATATTTAGGGTCCCAGAACAGCCTCTGGAGGTCTGTGGTTCTGCAGGAATCCTGTAAGCTGTGAGGTGGTTCCTCCACTGATCAGACTAGTGTGTCCCACAGTAGAGGTGGGCGATATTTCGATTTTATTGACTACTTAGAATGAACCGTTCAGGGCGATGTGTTTTTAGGAAACTGATGTGACGCACCGTGCTACATGGGTAAATTATTGCGTAGCACCTAAACACTGTAGCAGTGTTTGTGCCCAAGTAAGGTATTGCTACATCTGTAGTATGAAACTGATTTAGTTTTGAGACACTGCATCTGACAGCTTAAGCAGCACAGCCAATCAGCGTCCTCTAGACTGGGACACTCCCTGCAGCACTAGTGTTAGCCATGTTAGCGGATGCCGTTTCAGACTCCGTGCAAAACGCCGGTACAGTTACTCTAATTTAACTCCGACTTTCAGGTTGTGCATGTCTCTGTACAGTTTGAGCGAAGTATCTCAACACAAGTGGTGTGTTTTCTCCGTCTACGTGCCAGAAGCGGAGATTGAAACATGTCAACTTTTCTATGAAGTCAACTTTTCTGTTCATGCACTAGTGCAGGGGTGTCAAACTCCAGTCCTGGAGAGCTTTGGTCCAACATGTTTGTGATTTTCCTGCTCAGACGCACCTGGTTCACGTCACCAGTTAATTGTTAGGTTTAGTGGATGTGTTCGAGGAGGAGAACCATCAAACTGTGCTGGGCACCTGCCCTCTAAGATCGGAGCTTGGACAACCCTGCCCTAGTGCCATATGATAAGAATGTGGCATGGTGAAAATTGATAAACATTGTCATTATGTATACTGCAAAATATATGGTGCCCAGACATACAGGGGAAAAGCCAGGATTTATTAACATGCTTACATTTTTATACTTAAAGTATGTGTCAAATTGCACTGTAGCTCTAAAGTAAAAAAAGAAATAAATAAAAAGGTAAAACTTGTTTGGAAACATTTGTCATCTGTAGTTTGATTTTGACGAGGGGAGGGGGAAATCGATTAAAATCGAAAATCGGATTTATTGTGAAAAAAATCAGGGATTTTATATCTCGGCCATGTATCGCCCAGCTCAAACACAACAGACTGATCAGATTGGGATCAGGTGAAAATGGACCAACTAACATTCTTCACAAAGAGCATCACACACTTGCTCACTCCAACACAGCTATCAGTAACCATGATGCAGCGGCGCACTGGTCGGAATACATCAGGTCTAAAATACCACCTCAGCGCAAAGGATTAAGGGGTGAACCAGGCGTTCCGAACCAGAACAGCCCAATCCCAGAGCCAGCAGCCTGCGACGCCGGACAAGGCACTCAGACCCGAACTGACCCGTCTACCTGTTGACCCACTAACTAATTTTCTGACCAAAAGGTTTCTGCTGCTGAATTTGTCACTTCTATTGCTGGAGAAATAGTGTAAAGTGGTGTTATTTTATTGTTACTATTAGGTTATAACTAGGGAGGCATTTAAATAATTTTTGGGGCCGAAACCAAAAACCAAAATTGAGGAAACACTTGGCCAAAAAACTACATAAATTATTATAAATAAATTACTAAAAGAATAAATATGTTAGGAAAATTTAGAAAATATTTCTTTAGCACTTAAACGATGCATAATAAAATATTATTTGATATAAAAATATTTAACGTGGCCCCACTCATGAATAGCCTAAAATCAAGATGGCTGGAATATTATACCAATTATATCTCTTCTCTCATAGAACTAGTGAATTCAAGTCAATTTTTATTCTGAGTGATGTGCATGAACAAAGTGTATTCAGAACAAGTGCTTTCAAACTGTTGTGCTCTGCATGGTGATTGGGGTGTTGTGATTTTGTAAGATAAATTAATCCTGATGTTAAGAAAGTCTTTGTGGATGCACATTACAAACCTCGATTTATCAGAACACCTAGTAACTCATGTGGAGAGGTGACGGGTCACTGATATGCTGAGGACATTGAGAAGATACCTCATGCAGCCCTACATAGATCTGAGATGACCAGTGTTAATAAAAAAAATTGAGATCATTTTCTCAGGTCATGGTCCTGATTAAACAGTCAAATTAATAGAATATTTTATTTGCGTGAACACATGTATGTGTTTATATTAGTGCTGTCAAGCGATTCAAATTTTTTATCTAATTAGTTACATGGTGTGGCGATTAATTAATCTAATTAATTGCATTTAATCGCAGATACATACAGACTTTTTTTATCATTTATTATTGAATACAAGCCTATAACTTCAATGGCCATGACATTTTATCACTGACTGAACCAAACCTAGGAATTAGGTTACAGTATATGACAGTTCGATAAACTACGTCTCCCAGCTTTCTCTCACACACACTATGCGCAGTGCTAAGACTCCGCCCCTCTGGAGTTCTGGATGAAGAAAGCTAATGTGGCTACTTCCAGAAGTATTTTCCCCTCTCCTGCTACCTCTAGCTCGACCAACAGCTCTCCTACAGACAGTACAACCAGGTTCACCACCTCCACACACTTTCCCAATATGTTGAAATAAACGTGTGATTGTGCTTTATGTTCACTTTCGCCTCGCACGGCTGTGCAGCTGCGCTCCAAAGTTGAATCGGGAAACGCGCGAGTGTCTTTTCCAAAAGGCAAATATTCACCTTCAGAGTCAGAATCGGCAAAAAAAATTCACAAGATATAATTTATTAGCCATTTTGTCGTTTTTTTTCTTCCAAATATCACTCAACTGAACTGCCCTCTCTGGCTGCTCACGCAGCAGTGATCTGGGACTCGGATCTCCTGCTGGTTCCTCAAAGCTTTGAACGGGAAATGACGTAAAGCGTTAATTGCGTTAAAAATATGAAAGCGTTATTTTTTCCCTTTGATGAATTAATCTAATTAACGCGTTAAATTCCCAGCCCTGGTTTATATACATATGCACAGGGGTTGATATAATTTTTTGCTTGAGTCCCGTAATATGTCCCTACATGAATTAATTTAATGTTCCACTTCACCACTTCGCTGGAACCATTACAGCATTGCCATTATAGATAAGGGCTGGGCGATACGACCTAAAATCTATATTGTGGCATCATTTTAAGCATGTGCAGTGAAAAAAATATATTGCGATATATATTTTTTTGTTTATATACATATAAATATACATATTATTTTTGGGTGAGTGTGTGTGTGAGAAATTTTTTTTCCTGAACATACTAGATACATTGCAGCAGAATAAACACACTTCAAAAAAGTACAGCATGCCATAATCATGTTCTGAAAGATTATGTTCTTCACTGTAGTTTACAGCACCACAGTACACAGATACTTAAGATACATACACAGGTACATGGTAATGGCATTAACAATATCAATCCGCTGCTGTTTCTTTTTTTCATACGAAGTGCTTTTAGAAAATACTTGCAAAATATCATTCTGCTGGTGTGTAGGGCCAGCGCTTATGGAGGGTGCAGTTTTTCACTTTCTTCCTATTCCAAAATATGCTTTGTTTTGAGGTGATGAAACCAACTAATCCCTCTCTTCGCTATTAGGCCTCTTGCACACAGACGTTTGAATCTGGGATAAATGAATGCATCGGATTGCCACAGGGGTTTTTGTTGCATTTTGTATCTGCACTTGATTGACTTATGTGAGGCATTACACTGGCGTTCATCTGACACAGTTTAACACCAGCCTGCAGCCCAATGTGTAGTTTTGTGTATTTGCCAGTGGGGGCAGTAATGATTCTCTTTAGATTGTGTACAAAATGTGTGTTTCTACACTGAAATTACTGTAGTTATTTTTTGAAAAAATATTATTATATGTTAGAACTTACAATCGACATTATTTTTTTAAATACCCCCCCCCCATCCGGTGTCGTAGACTGGAGATGATTTTGAACGTGCGCCAGGGCTGAACACCGGTGTGGACGCTGTGATTCACTCCAATAAGCCGAAAAACAGTCGGTGCTCACCTGGCACCACGAACTTCAGAAAAACGCCTGATTCAGACGCCCGAGTGGACAAGGCCTTACCGTCGCACTTTGAGAATTATATTTTTCTGCTCAACATCTGATTCCTTAAACCCAAACCAGATCCATATGACTGACATCGCACCAGTCTTCTTTACGAGCACCTACTTTTTCCCCAATGTCAGGTCCATGCCGGCAGCCGCTGCCATGCTTTTGACCAAAACAGGCACAGTTTGATGACATCATCAACATGTGCTATTGCGGTAGGTCGGTGTTATAAAAATCTCAAACACTGGCCAAATTCATATCGCATCTACCATATACCATTTAGATCGGCAAGCCCTACCTTGTACTTTAATTTAAATAAAGTAAACCCCAACATTTGTGGGGTTTATATTCTAAGAGTAGGTAAAAAATTTTGGGGATAAAAAAGCAACAAAATGCCTATTTTTCATAGTCTAAACCGAAAGTATGCCCCCACAAATATAATACATAGCCCTTAAAGGTAAGCCCATATCCATAGTCTACAACAGTGTTTCTTAAACTTATTTGTCCTGGGGACCAGTCATGTCAGGCTTTGGGCTGCAGGGCGCTGCATAAACGACCACACTCCTCACAGAACGACTGCCAGAATTCGGACAGAGACTGTAACCCAGCATCGCACAGGAGTTCCAAAAGTTTACCCTGGACCAGAGGGGCAGATCACTCCTCTATGGTTTGGCAAACGGGTCTCGTTCAGGCTGGGTGAAGTGGATGGGGCTGGGCACACAATGAGAGAAGCGGACATGATCTGACCGAATTTTCTTTGGTTTAGAAGCAAGGTTATCCAGACTGGCACAAAGCCTATTTTTAAATGTAATTCATATTTTTCTTTCTAAAGTTTTCCTTACCTGAGTGGCGATAATTAGAGATCCTGTATGAAGTTACTCAACCTATTCACACTTCTGCGCCATGAAGACTGAAAATTGCTGCACTTTTTATTGTTTATACCATACTTACGTACCATATATGTCAATCCCTGCATAAGAATGTACATTTATATATGCTATACACACCCATACATACATATACATACACATCCATATATGAACATACAAACACACATACATACATACACATAAATGTACACATACATATATGCACACAAATATATACATATACTCACATACACATACATAAACACAAACACACAGAGCACAGTGGAATAATACAGTTCCTTAAAACAGCTGAAAGATCCACTTTAAACTGAAAGAGGAACCACAAAAGACCCTCGACCGCCTTCCAACTACAATCAGCTGACTGAGGTCAGCAAAACCTTCTGTTCTCTGACAGCCTGCTGTTTACTAACCTAACCAACACCACCAGAGCTCCAGCACCGGAACCGGCCCAATCTCAACATTCAGGAACTGCTAAATAAATGAATAAAAGTCCTGTTGACGCTCTTTTTCCACCCTGTAGACAAAGTCAGAATGAGATCAAATTCACAACAACAACAACCTAAACAAAATAGCGTCAAAATAATCAGAAGACCTTTAATAATACACTTTTGTTCTTCTCCGAAACAATAAAGAAGCATCTAGACTTGTGACCAGAAAGAACTTCACATGTGAATGTCAGTGGCCTCACTTCAGACCGCTCTGATAAACCTGAGGTTCTGCAGGTGACGTTTTTATTCCTTTACAACTAAAACACTGAAGTTAAAGCAAAACTTGAGTTAAGCAATTCACGTTCCAGCGAATGTGAATGGAGCCAGACGTCTCCTACACGAATACAACCATTTTGTTCTCCCCTCCAGTGAAGCTCTGCATATCTCTGAGTGTTTAAAAGGATGCTGTTGATGATAAAATAGTGAAGCTAAACCAAATCTGAACTAAAATTTTCCTCGAGGATTATTTTGCCACAGGATGCCCTGCATGCATCCCTCCATCATAAATGGGTTTAGTCTGACGACCAAAAGATTCTCAAAACTTTCAGGCACCGCTGAACAATTAGTTTGAATAACTTTCTGTTGGAAAAGTGTTTACCCGTTCACGTCCAGGGTGAACACCTCTGGCTTTGATTCCACTCTAATCCTGTTTTTATCTAAATTTTGGTAGCTTTGCCCTTTAAATCAAGACTACAGTCCAATTCCAATGTCAAACACAATCCAAACAATAGCAGCCAGAAACAGAAGTGATGCAAATCGAAGCTATAGTTTGTTTGTTCAGCTGCAGCAGGAACATCCTACATTCTTAGAAAGCAGCGCCGGGGTGTTTACAGTACTACAGGACGTTTAGGGAAACCGCACCAAAGGTCTGAACTTTATTGTAACCTGAGAGTAACAACCTCATATTCTAAACTCAACAGTTTCAATACTTTATATTGTTATTTATGTTTATTTTAATGAGATGGAACCAGAATGCTGCTATTTACCTGCTGTTGAGTTTGGCATTGGCTAAGGACTCAAAGGTCCTGTACATGAAGTAAAATTATGTCACGTTAGTGTTATTACTCTAGTAATAATCAGAACACTATTTATTCATAAATTATAAAGCACATGTTCAGGATCAGCACCCATCTCTCATGTGTCCATCACTGAAAGGGAGGAAACCCACAGACATAGGGATGGCTAAGGACTCAAAGGTCCTTTACAATAAGAAAAATAATGTCACATTAGTGTTATTACTCTAGTAATAATCAGAACACTGGATAGATTACATGGTCAATCTCAAAATCATTAATGATGGTCCTAAATTGATGAATTTGTTTTTTATTGGTTGGTTGTGATGAAACATCAATGCATTGTAACCGACTGCACCCCTAATACTACTACTGTCATTGGTAATGAGATCAATGATAATAATACTATTACAGCTGCCTCTACGAATACTACTCATAACATCAACATCCGTTATCCTGCTACTTTCTTCACCCATTACTAACAACAGACTAAAAGCAATAACGAAGAATAAGACTGCTATTACTTTTACTCATAACTACTTAATAACATTAATAATATTGCCATAAGTACTATTACTGAAAAATAATGTGGCGACAGCAATAATAATAATGTGACTTTGATTATGAATGACAAATATTACCACTAAAAATATCATACAATAATGATGCTATTACTACTAATAATAATGATGTACGTGACTCTGGATAAGAGTGTCTGCTAAATGCCATAAATGTAAAAATAGTAATACTAATGATACTACTGTACTATTACAATAAAAATGTTATAGCCAGTATTAATTTAAAAAATACTGAAACTATTATTAGTAATACGAATACTGTTAACATAAATAATAATTGCAACATTAATGGCAACACCAATAACAAAATCTTCTACAGCAATAATAATACTAATACAAGTTTGAATATTACACAAATATATATTCTTATTACTATTTAAATATATACTGTTATCACTGCTCATTAATAAACTAATGAAACGTTTTTAAGCCAAGTCTCAGATCTCTTTACTGCTCCTGAAAGCCTCTGCTCTGCAGACCAACACCAGTCTCTGGACCTTCTGAACACAGATAAGTGATCTTTCAGGTGACCTCCTTCTGCACAGAAACCACAGGAGAAGCTCTGACCTCCTCACTACCAGCTTGTAGACTTCTCCAGAGAAGTACAAGCTCTGGAGGATGAAAACCAGGACCTTCTGGAGGTCCATTCTGGAGCTCAAAGTGAAATCAAGGTGTTAGAAAAGTGTCGCTAACTCAAGGCTGAATCTGCTATCCCCCGTTCCACCTTAAAATGGTGCAGCGCTAACATTGTGGCGCTTGAGGGACAATTTAAGGAGGAACGGGAGAATTCGACGCGATAGCAGAATCAGTGCGTAATGCACTCTGTCCCATTTAAAGTGGACCCGTGCATTCTGACCCACGGCATGACCAGAGTGTAATCTAACCACTTCTGTGTTTAAGGTGGACCAGCCGAGTTACGAACTGACCAACTTTAGCCTCTTCGTGTTTTAGGAGATAGTGGGGGAGAGGGCAAAAACAGCCAACAAAACACACAAAATGGCCACTGAAAGAACCCCAAAGAGGACTTGGGGGAGAGCTAGGAGTCCGCTGCTCACCGTGCGGGCGGTCTGTGTGTCGGTCCGAGGTCAGAAGCTCTGCTCGTGCCGCGTTTCTGTCCTCTTCTCTGAGGGAGCTGCGGTACGGCTCGGCGCCATGTTTCCCCTCAGCCCTGATCCGCTGCGTGTTGTTGATCTGCCTCGAAAGGCCACGCCTACCCAGTGCTCCGATTGGCCTGCATTGCGTACTAGAACGCCCCAAACTGCTCAACAATTGGCTGAGGTCGCGTTCTAGAATGCCCCACACTGCGCGGCGATTGGCTCACATCACTCTCGACTCTCTCTGTTTATTTTATTTGTTACTTTTAGTTTTTGTTACTTTTAACTTTTTGTTCCATTATTATTGTTATTTATCTGGACCTATTTCAGTTCGTTTGACTTTGTTACTTTTTGTCTCCAGCCGCCCAGTTATTGGAAAAAGCCACAAGCTCATATATCTATACATATATGTAATATTTTCTGTACACTGTTTTCCACAAATGTTTACAGATACCTACAGATAATGAAACCACAAAATAATACTTAGTTTATTGTTCTTAGTGTTTGCAAGTAGCTACAAAGGATATCTGCGAAGAAACAAATAAACAACAAAACAGTATAAAAAAAAATTGCAACACGTTTCAGTTATTTTTGTTTCACTTTTTATTTTGTCGCCCCCACCCCCAAGTAGTCGGAGAAAGCGCCGCCCACCTACTGAGAACTCCCTTTGCTTTACTTTTTATCTGTATATATAATTATATATCGTTCTTTCAGAAAAATAAACCAATCCCACAAATCAAAAATATATTTATTTATAGGTTTTCACAGCTTTTAAGCAAATATTTATATAACCAAATATGTATTCAGACATGTTCATAACAACCGATAAAGGAACAAAGAAACATAAATAGACCTAATAACGACTATAATATTTTTTTAAATTAATTAATTAAAATCAATATAAAGACTTTCAATGAAAAAACTGAAACTAGCCAGTCCACAAAAACACAATAAAAACAACGATACATGATGTAGTAAATAGGAGCATGAGGGTCTTAATGTTCTGTTTGGTTTGTGATTCCAATTTTGTGTCAAATTCTCATTCAGGACGTTTCGACTTATTTTTAATTTAAATTTTATTTTGTCACACGGCTCATACATGGTGACGGTCCCGCCCTTTCTACAATATTATTGGCTCGATATTCTGTCATTCACACAGACCACAATTGCTCCCCTATCCCTTGATCTGATTGGCTGGTGGAGTCATAAAACCGAATCATAGGTCAGGAGGGGCGGGGATTATTTGGAAGTAGGTAGGGCAAAATAAAATAAAACTCACATTTAATACGGTATTTGGAATTGCACAAAGAACGTGTTTTTTTGCCAAAACGGTATTCGGACAAATACGTTTAAAAATATTTGTATTCGGGAATTTGTTATTTAATGTATTATGTCAGTTAATATTCTGATAAAGAGAGTAAAGGTGGAACATTAAATGGTCCTTATCCTACAGAACCAGAAACCAATCTACCAGCTTCTGGATTTCTCTAAACCAGTGTCTCCAGGCCTTCTTTTGCAGTTCTTCCCCATTGCCTGCTCAGGTTCAACCTGATCCTTACCTGCCCCGCCCCCTTGCTAAACTCTACCCACTCAGCCTCCTGAGAAACCTCCTTGTCCAAAGCAGGTGCTGCAGAAAGTCTTAAGAGAGTTAATCGCCAGTAAGACAGTTGTTACCAAACCTCCTGTAAATAAAACTGGCAGTTTGGTTAAATATTTATTTATACAAACGGGATATACTGTAAGTTTGGCCTAAGTTGGCATAGGCTGACTAGCTTAACCAATGTCATGACATCACAAAAATAGTTGTTTTTGCTCTTTAGTTTATATATAGATAATATGGATTGGCCACACAGCACTGTGCAAAGGTTTTGAGCCCCCCTTACTACTGCATATTTTGATACGGAATCATCTTAGTGTTGCAAAAATCCATTTTGCATTCAGCCTCACCTTTATACTGATCATCACTTGATGGTGAAACAAAGCAAAGTAGTTGTCATTTTAATGATATGGGCTCTTTAAAGCACCCAGACTGTATAATTTCTGTACACTGGCTGACGATTCTGGGACCTCCAGCCATTTCATCACTTTTGGACCCGGAAGCTGCCTGGTTGTCATGACAACGTGCTCTAGGTGTTTCTGCTGCTCCTATGAAGGGTTCCTTCATATCTGTTTATAAATTCCAGAACCTGTCCTGTCCACATCAGCAGCAAAACACACACAAACACTGGCCAGTGTTTCACTTTTGGTTTCCCACCACCGAAAGGAAGACCTTCACAGTTAACAGTGTGTTCAGAGTGCTTGGTGTAAAATGGTTCACTGCAGAGACGCTGATACTCTAACACAAATCCAGATGTTTTATACATGTGTCTAACATTCTGTGAGGGAGCTATAAAAGGAAAACATCAGGTTCCATTCACCTCCACCGGGAACAGTCCTGACTCTAAACCCTCTCCATGTTGAATCTGGTAGCTTTGTTTTTAACCTTTAGTTACGGGGGAATTTGTTGAACTGTCTGAAACTGACTTCAAAACCATATAATAAAATATAATTTATTAGCACACGAAATTTCAGAATAATCAATTGCAGTGAAGTCCACTCAGTCCTCGTTCTTTTATATAAAATAATAATAACCTGAACTTTTTACATCGAAATGGAATGTATACATTAAACAAATAAATACCTTTTTTGTCTTAGGGATTTATTGCATATGATCTTACTGTAGTGAATTTTTGCACATTGTATTATTTATTATAGGTTTTGCATGAGTTGCAAATGGCAAAATAAAAGTCCTGCTGTCAAGAAAAATATAGTTAAACTCTCCAAGTCGTTCTGTTCATCCACTTTGGTTCATTTAAATCTTCATGAAATTAAAATACATATTTGTTTTCAATTGTATATATTGCACAATTTCATACATAAAAAGCTATACATAATACACATACAGACTCTGTAACAACAAAATTAAATGGAACAAGTCTCGAAAATGATATAGCGCATTGAAGACTGCAGACAACAGCGCCCCCATGTGGTTACTCCACGAGCCACCTCAAACATAAGGACAGTGATCTCATTGTCATGTTCAAGAAACCAATTTGAAATGATTCCAGCTTTGTGACAAGGTGCATTATCCTGCTAGATGTAGCCATCAGAGGTTGGCTTTATGGTGGTCATAAAGGGATGGACATGGTCAGAAACAATGCTCAGGTACCCCGTGGTACTTAAACCATGCCCAATTTGCACTAAGGAGGTTAAAGTGTGCCAAGAAAACATCCCCCACACCATTACACCACCAGCAGCCTGCACAGTGGTAACAAGGCATGATGGATCCATGTTCTCATTCTGTTAACGCCAAATTCCACTCAACCATTTGAATGTCTCAACAGAAATCTAGACTCATCAGACCAGCATTTTTCCAGTCAACTGTTAAAAGAAATTGTAGCCTCATTTTCCTATTTGCAGTGGAGATGAGTGGTACCCGGTGGGGTCTTCTGCTGTTGTAGCCCATTCACCTCAAGGTTGTGTGTGCAGACCTCGGTTGTAAGGAGTGGTTATTTCAGTCAAAGTTGCTTTTCTGTCAGCTTAAATCAGTCGGCCCATTCTCTTCTGACCTCTAGCATCAACAAGGCATTTTCACCCACATGACTGCTGCATACTGGATGTTTTTCCCTTTTCACGCCATTCTTTGTAAACCATAGTAATGTTTGTGTGTGAAAATCCCAGTAACTGAGCAGATTGTGAAATACTCAGACTGGCCCGTCTGGCACCAACAAACATGCCACGCTCAAAACTCAAAACTGCTCAAATCACCTTTCTTTCCTAATCTGACATTCAGTTTGGAGTTCAGGAGATTGTCTTGACTGGGACCACACCCATAAATGCATTGAAGCAACTGCCACATGGTTGGTTGATTAGTTGCATTAATGAGAAATTGACCAGGTGTTCCTAATAATCCTTTAG
>JBBKCR010176352.1:0-14791 GCA_037577295.1 Ladigesia roloffi | reverse complement strand
ACGCACAGAGATGTGGTGCAGATTATGCTGTGAAAATCCCCCTTAGCAGACAGAAACAGACTTTTACAGGCACTAAAACTTCGTTCCTACTGTGAGTTGGGTTAAGAATTAAGTGCATTAATAAATATGCAGACCAAGCAACACCATAGGTTCTCCCCTGAGAACCAACCCAAAAATATTATGTGCACCCCTGGGTATATTAACCTCTTTTCACATGAGATCACTGAAGCTGGGGCTGCTCTTGATAACGCTGCTCATACCTCTGCGGTGCTGAAGCTGCTGTACTGAAGTAGGTTGACTGCTATAATGATGTCACAGGAGCTTTGTGGGATGCCTGCCCATTTCTCCCAGGGCTCCCTGGCATCCAGAAACACGGGCTTCAGCACTGTCTGCACCTTGGTGGCGTCCATATAAGCCTGGATGCTGCAGCACAGACCGTAAACACACGTGCATCAGCCTGACAGACTTCCAGTTAAAGAGATGGTTTGTTTATTGCTTTACTTATCTATTTAACTGTATTGTTTGAGGATGAATTTTACTTTGAAGTGAAATTCCTGACACAATACCTTGAAGACTTTTTGTTACGTGACTGTATTTCTGGAAAGCACATTGTACATTTATCCTACCAATACTGAATAAACATGTAAAAAAGAAGAGATGGTTTGCCCCCAAAAAACGAATGTACGTAACAAAATTGCTTCATAAGGTGTGTCCAGTTCATTCCCACCCATCAGCGTACCTGTTTCGGGATTCCTCTGTGATGTCTGATGGCTGCCAGGTGATGAAGGGCAGCTCCTGAGCGAAGTGAATGATGTGCTGTCCCGTGCCCGAGCCCAGCTCCAGACCGAACAGCTTCCTGTGGGACTGGTCCTCCAGAACATCCTGCAGCACTGAGAGTAGAGAGGCCTGGCTGCGCTCAGCCGCCGGAGACACCAGCATGGTCTGCACACGGTACAGGGCAATAGACTCCTCAGCTTCTCAGAACCTAAAGGACACCTGAGCAAACTGCAGGTTTCATTCCACAGACAACATCAGTAGGGGTCTTGTATCGGCATCGGCAAGTAACTTCTCAAAAAAGGGATCGGCTTCAGGTAAGTATTTATATGTAAATAATAATCATTTATGTATGTATCTCTACTATATCTACATCTAATTACACATGTATGAGTGTAACCCAGAGTGTAACCTAGATACTATGACATGCCTGCATTTAAAACAAATGCAAATATATATTATGAGTCATATATCATACACTATATTTTATAAAAACACTGTTATTAAATAATATAAAATTAAATAATTAAATAATAATTACTTATGTTATTATAATACTAACCAGGCATATGTAAACACCAGTACATACTTTATATTACATATAATTATGTTGCAGAACTTGCAGATTTGTACAAGAAGAAATGTCAGATAAAAACAATTTAAATTTCAGCGCATCTCTAACAATAAAGCCTTTTAACTAGATTTAGTGCAGTAAAGAATATGAAATGAATTTGAACTCACTGCTCACTGTGTCGGTATCTTTATATTTTACCTTATCTGCTACCCCTAATTCTACCTCATACTACACATTACTATACTAAGAATACTATAATAGTACTATGACAGAAGTATTATTAATCTCAAAGTATTATGTTGCACAATATTTATATCACCTGAATATGTTCCTTCAGATCCTGTGACTCTATTAAGACACTCACCAGCCTTCAGTGTGTTTTAACCAAGTTAATGTGCAGCCAGCCCAAGGAATACAGGCCTGGTGAACTAGTGAGGGCAGATGGGGCAGGAGATTAGTGTCTAAGAGGCTTCTGGATGCCTCCTCCCACTGAAAATGATGGGCAACATGAGTTTCTGCTTTACTTTGGTAAGGACTTTTAAGACCAATAGGGAAAATTTAGAATTTAGTATCCATAGATTTGGGATTGTAGTTTTCACAAATATGCCATATGGAAAGGAGAAAACTTTTCAAACTTAATTTGAAACGTTTTGAGACTGGGAAGACTCACACATACTGCTGGGCTTGACATGCACATTTTTTCAATAAAGTTGCATTGCCAGTATAGCGCACCGTTTGGTTGCCAAGTTGGGAAAAATCCTCATTTGTCGTAGCAGCCAGCTAACGACACCCAAAAGCAGCCTTTAAATGTAAAATAGGCATGGCGATGGGAAACAGGGAAGTTGCAACGGGATGCACACTGAAAGACATGAAGAGAAAAGTGAGACAGGATGGAGAAAATGGGAAAAGGAGTAGAACACATATTCTGGAGCACAATATATTAGTGTCCCAAAACGTATGGCCATGTAGTTTATATACTGCTTAGAAAAAGTAGTGTCACATACCACTTAATTATTGAATTCAATTGAACCCTAAGAAATCGTAATGCCATTATTGACAACGCCGTGTTGAAGAAACTTTTCTATTCCTGCATGACTGTGTCTTAGTGCACACAACAAGGTCTGTAAAACTTGACTGTGTCCTGACCTCAACCCCATCCAGCATGGGATGAACTGGAACGGAGATTGTGAGCCAGGCCTTCTCGTCCACTATCAGTGTCTGACCTCATAAATGATAAAAATTCCGACAGAAACTATAATGGTGGACCAAATCTGTATTAAAGTGTATGTGTCTGAATGCAGTTAAAATCCGAATACATGTCTCTACACACAGATATCAGCAGGATCAATACAGATACGTTTAGCAAAAAAGAGAAGTGTGGCTGGGGAGTCGGGGAGGATGAATCTGGCAACCGCCGTGCGTGCAGTGCATGGTGGGTAGGTCAGAGAACGGGAGAGGTGGACGCCATGTGCTTTTGAGAGAGCGGGTGCAGCAGGAGCCGGGTGAGGATCTGAACTCGGACTGAAGGCCAGAAGAAGCGCGGCGGGGCTGTTTTGCGGACATGTACTGCACACTGCGCTGCATCAGGACGTGCGTGCGGAGAGCCGCGCGGGCGCACGGGTGAGTGAGAGCGGGGTTTGGGGGGCTGGAGAGCGGTCAAGGGCAAGAGAATAGCTTCAGGCTGAAGTATAGTCTTATAACACTCTTTAGTAATGTCTCTGTCATGAGGGAGACCGTGCGGAGGAGGCTCACACATCGGAGACCATCAGTCTGACCAGTGTGTGGTCAGACCTCCTGCAGTCCCTCAGCTCCAGAGACCCCCTCTGTAGAGTTGTGGTGTTAGTGGTAGTAGTAATAATAGTGGTGGTGGTTTCATTTCATGCCTAAAACGGGGTTCAGCAGTAGAGGAGAGGGGGTCTTCCGTCTTATCAAGTGGGTTGATAGGCACATTAGTTAGCTTAATAATGGAAGGGATGCTGCACCACAAGGTCAAGTGCTACTGTCTGGCGTGTTCCTTTCATGTAGTGTGGACCACATGGTGAGGCTCCTCCAGCTGTCTTACTCACCTCTAGACAAGAACTGCTCGATATATTGTTCCCATTGCGATACAAGTCACAAATGCTGATATAATAATCCTATAATATGCAAATGAGTCTCTAACCAATCAGTGCGGCTAAAAGGGCGACCAATCGCAGCTCAGTTTGAGTGTTGGTGGGTTTTCTGAAAAAAATATATCCTTATTGTCATGAGACACTACCAGTCAAATGTTATTGCACACCACGTCGTTTTACTATGAATCCAATAATTTCATAAACTGCAGAACTATAAATTACACTTTAGACTATAAATTAAAATGTCAAATTAAACAAGTTTCGTAATAAGAAATCCGTGACAGTGCAGGTCTGACATCCTGTTGTCTGGATGAGTGGCGATGCAGAGTCAAATTATAGTCTATACATTTAGCTGTAAAAGCCCTTGTAAACTCTTTCTGCACTTAGTAGCTTGACAAATATCTAACAGTTGTCTGGTGATCTACATTATATTTATATTAGTTGACTTTCTAATGTAATTAAATGAATGTTTTCTGTCTGGGTTCACTCAAATGGTGGACATACTGTTCATGTATTTGTTTTCAAAGAATATTAAGGGGATTTTTCTAAATATTTAGTGAATTACATGCACATGTAGAAAATCTCTGTGCAAAAACTTTTAACTGGTATTCTGTGTTTACATAAGTGGCAAAAAGTATGTACATGGATACAGTGGGTGGGGTGTATGTAGGTATTCATTTAATCCAGCAAAAGTTTAATTAGTTTGGCCGGTCTTTAACCAAAAGAAACATGTAAAGAAAATATAATTCACAATTTTATACATTCTTACATTCTTTTCCAGCCTCCGTTTATCCATTTTTGTTATGTGTAAATGAAACGTTTCTGATTGGCTGCCTTGTATTGCAGCCCATTCAAAAGCAAGTGCAGGGCTTGGAGCTTCACCATGAATGGGTGGTGCTAAACTGGTATAGTCTGAATAAAGCCATAGTGATTTAAAATATTTTGAAACTCTAACACTAGTTTACACCCTTCAGTCTTTTTTGATTCCAGAAACATGAGGATATAGACCCTTTAATTCATAATTTAAAGACTGTAATTGCAATGTGTTGTATAGTCGCAGTATTATTCAGTTCCATTTTAATGTAAAGAATCTTGCGCATAATCAACAAAATAAAGTCAAAGCTTTAAAAATGTTTTAATAAAAATCATAAATACATTAGTGAATCTGTTCTATGTTGTTCAGTTCTATCAGTTCTGTCTTTTAAAAGACCTGGGTCCAAAATCTCTTTGTCCCTTATTATAAACAGGCATATTTAATGTCTAAAATAGGTGTATATATGAATGTCCTCTGCTCTGATTGAGTGCCCTGTATGACCCCTCAGTCAAAAAGCAGTCTAGAACAAAAGACTTCTTATAGCTTTGGTCTGGAAGTGGGCGGGGCTGACCTTCTGTAGGCTGAGTAGAGCAACATATGCAATTGGAATTCAGTACAGGCTGTTACTGATGGGTACCATTTACATATGTTCTAGGGAGTGCGTGGTACATTTTGAAACTTTACTAGTAATAATATACAACATTAAAATACGCAAGGTTGTATAAATGCTTTAATTGCTTTAACTATTTTAATTAATTAAAAACAATACACAAAAACTCTCTGCTGGAATTATTATAAGTCAAAATGCTGATTGTTTAAGTAGTTCACTAATTAACGTATAAATGTTTTTGCACTACAGACATCACCTCCCTGCACCGGCCCTGTGTGCCCTGAGGACTCTCAGGACCAGTCCTGCCAGTCTGACCGATGCCATCACCACCCCTCCTTTAGATGGAGCACCCAAACAGTACTCACCCAAAATCCAGCAGCTGGTCAATGATATAGCCAGTCTAACCCTCTTAGAAGTATCTGACCTCAATGAGCTGCTCAAGGTACTGCCCACGAGAAGTTCAGTTGTGTTCTGTACAGGAATGCCTGGTGTTGAGATGTTGGTTGTAACAGTTTCTTGTTGATCTTCCTCAGAAAACGCTAAACATTCAGGATGTAGGGATGATGCCCTTGGGGGCAGTGGCAGCAGCACCGTCCGCAGCGGCTCCGGTAAGGTTTGGGAGGCCTGTTTGATAACTTTCTCTTTTTAAATGCTGATTTGGGTGAATGTCTAATGTGTACCCGATTTGCTTGTGTGGATTTTCAGGAGGTGGAAGAAGAAGCTGCACCAGCAAAGAAGGAGAAAACTCAGTTTACAGTAAAGCTGACCGCGTTAAAGGCAGAGGATAAAGTCAAACTGATTAAGGAAGTGAAGAACTGTATGCAGGGCATGAATCTAGTACAGGTAGGCAAATTCCATCTGCAGTTTACAGGAACTCACTGAGCTGTCGGTGTGCATTAGCAGGTGTTGCACTGTGATCAATCTAAATGTACATTTTTCAGCTAGTCAGTGTAGATATGTGGACATATGGACAATAATGTTGTATATAAATGACTGGGACATCGCTGACTTTCTACTGAGGCGATTACTAAGTCCCTACCTAAGGAAGTGTCCTCTACGGGGTCGGCCTTTATACTTTCAAAATGATGTGACGTAGGCTGATTTTCTCCTTGACACAGACTCTCCAAAGGATTCCACTGGACATGGCTGGTAGACCTCTAGGGGGCAGCTCAGTAAAATGTTTTTGGTTCCTCAAGAACAGTGAACAACTGCATGCATCCTAAAGACATTTAGAAAAATCATAGAGTAGTTAGAAACTTGCTTCTGGAACAAGAGGTCATGGGTTTGTATCCTACCACCAGAAAGAAAAAAAAACGTGTCTCTGAGCAAGACCCATAACCCCAAGTTGCTCCAGGGAGACTGCCCCCTGTAGTTAGGGGATGGAAGTCACTTTGTACAAAAGCATCAGCTGTAAATGTAAACTATCTCTAGTAACTGCTGTAACAAATAGCTCTGTGATTCCTAATTGTTATAATTCTAATGACAATTTAGAGAAAAAAGAACAAGGCTTTTTATGATGCACTGGAGCTTCGCTGGTGCATGTTGTTCCAGATTTCAGAAAATGTAAAATAAACATGCTGATATATATTTATATATATATATATTAGGGGTGGAGCCGAATTCAAGTACGGTATTCGGAAAGGCACAAATAACGTGTGTTTTTACGTTTTTGTACAGTGGTGTGTCCACGTGTGACTGAGTGATCAGTTTTACTTTTAGACTTTTAGATATTCCATCTCCCCTGCCCCTCCCCCTCCCCCATCACATGCTCAAGTTCAGGAGGAGATTATGACATTGTTTGTGTGCGGCATTATGAATTTTACCCAAATACAAATAATTTTCCCTTTTAACAAATACAGATACAAATAGCGGCCGCTCTGCACACCCCTAAATATATAAATATAAATGTATTTCCTCTCATCACTTAAGTCATTCTCCTTTTTTCATTGTCTTCTTCTTTCTCTTACCTAAAGGCCAAGAAGTTTGTTGAATCTCTGCCCCAGGAGATCCGGGCAAACGTTTCCAAAGAAGAGGCAGAAAAGCTGAAGACTGCGCTGGAGACAGCAGGGGGCACTGTTGTTCTGGAGTAGATCCTGCACCTTCTCACTCAGCCACTAGATTGACCATCTTTTCATTTTTTTTTTTTTTTTTTTTTTTTACAACAAAGATGAACTTGAGTTTTTGGAAAACATGCCTTTAAACGTTATTCCACGATCTGCTGGTGACTGTCTGGGTGTGAGATTTCACGGACTGGACTCTAGCAGGCTCTGGGCCTGCTCTCTCTCTCTCCACCCGGCCATCATGTCTGCCTGATACCTGTAGGCACAGAGTTACGGATGTGCCAGCCTAGGCAATTCAGATGGAGGACGGTTTGTATGTCTGTGTCTGTTTCACAGGACATGGGGACGTATGCGGTTGCCATAACCTGTGGTTAAATAAATGTCATGTAATATGGTTTAAAATGGTGTCTTCATATGAAGTGAGTATAACAAAGAACCAGCGTTTGTGAAACTGATGGGTGGGCTTTACTTAAACACCCAATCTTTGTTTTTACACATGAATTTGCTATTGACAATTTTACATTAAATACTAGTTTAATTTTTAATCTGACAAGCGAAACAAACTGGTACCTTTAGCATTTAACAGACATTCAAATATGATTTTAACAAAATGTATACATATAAAGTAAAATTAAGCTAAATGCAAAGGATTACTTGATAAATAAACTAGAAAAAATTAAGTGATTTCATTCAGGACAATCAATCAGGGTTGCCAGGTATTTATTTAAAAAAAAAAAAACATTTTAAACATCACTATTTCAAATTTCAACATTAATACAAGCACATAGCATTATGGTTGCAATGCTGTTACTTGTTAATAGTCATATACTTGGCACTAAAAGACCTCCCTCTCTTTTAAATGCTTTACAGAGAAAGTACCTGTATGGTTTTGGAGTGTTATGTTAAGTTGGCTGTCTGGGATTTTTTGCAGATAAAATTTCACAGATTTTTTTTTACTGAATGAATGGGTGTGGGGAGAAGGAAGTGAGGCCTATTCAGATTTCAGAGCATGTTTAATAGTCACTTTATATACTTTATATATGAACAATTTGTATATATTTTTCCAAATCTGCCAAAAAAAATGTCAAATCACTCACAGTTTAATAAAAAGCTGCCCAATTTGAAATCAACAGTCAAGAAAAGCTGACAGAAACAGAACCATAGATGTGTAATGGAGTGGGTTATGCCACCCCTGACTATGACTACTATCCACACTAGGGCCAAACAAATCCTACCACCCAAAACATGCACTTAAACTGTGTGTTAAGGAGCCTTAATTTAGAAACCAAACTTAACCTTACCATGATCATGCAGGTTCAGAAAGAGTAATGTCAATAACTACCAGAGTGCGGTCTTCACCTGAGAGGCTGTTGTTTATGTGTGTGTTGGGGTTCTCTGGTTCATCGTGACTCTTTACATTTGACTGTTCTCCCAGTTATGCCACCCTTCATCATTTAATCCCTTGACCTTTGACCTAGTATAAGGCCAAGTTCTATGTGTGTATGTGAGAGTTGTGTGTTAGGCCATGGCGGACTGCTGTAAAAGGTTTGAGAAGATAACTCGGATTACTTTGTAAGAGACACACACCATCCTATTTTGTCACAGCTGGTCCATTCACAAGTCCTGCTGAAGTCATGAATAGCTTGCTACTATTTATGTTCTGTCACGTAGACATAGGCTGCGCTTCCACCCGGAAACCGGCTGCGTCCAGCCCCTGGCAGAGAGAACCCCGCCCTCCCCTACAGACAACCGTCTGACGTGGCAGTTACATTTGCTCTGGGGACTCTGGAGTGGTTTGGGTTTCGTCCATACAGATAGGTCACCAGGGACAGACCAAGGTCACATAGAGGTCCCACAACATTTAAACCAACGTAACATGTTTCAGGGCAGTTTTTTTCAGAAAACTTTATTTCTTATTGAAAACTGTGTGTATTCTAAAGTAAGGTGTGTCATCAAAATTGGTATAAATATTTTTATTGATTAATATTTTCTACATTTTACACATGGAGACTGACCAATAGTATTGGTTTATAAAACAACAAAACAAAAGTGGAGTTAAGAAGTTTTCGCTAGACAGCGACAATATTTATTACATCCTAACATAAGGCCAGTATCTGTAGATCCAAGCTTTCTCCACTTTAGAAAGTTGCCTACTTCGAGACACTCTCCAGACAGTATAAAAGAACAATATAGCCCAACCTTGAGAAAGTGAGAGTGCCTCCTTTAAAGAACCTATTTACTGTGCCCTTTCACCTCATGAAGCCCCCCCACATAGTAAAGCGTCCCAAACTCCACCAAGACCACTTGAAGAACTCTGTCTCTCCACCCCCTCACCCCACGCCTCCCCAGGCAACAATGTCCGTGGGTATTTGATCCTTTTGGCAGTGCGTGCTCCCCTTTAAGCAGCTGTAGCAGTGCGACGACTCCTCACAGCGCAGTGTGGTCGTGAAGATCAGAGGGGCATCCTTTACCAGCTCATTTCTGACTTTTCTTAGAAAAGCACTGAAGTACCAAGAGTGAAGGAGGAGAAGGGGGGTGAAGTGAGGGTCGTGAGGCACAGGGCGCATGGCAGAGCAGCGGGGCTTCAGCTGGGGCCTAAAGACAGCCAGCTCTCTCCTCACACTCAGAAGAGAAATGGGCTTTGAAGTCATGGAAGAGAAGCGAATCTCTCGCTGGTACTTCGGTGGGATTGCCTCATGTGCCGCTGCATGCTGTACACACCCTCTGGACCTGATCAAGGTAGAGTTAATGAAAGAGACTGAATGGTTAACTGCATAATAACAGACCGCAGTAAGGGGAATTAGGACTGGCCGCAAACTTTTAGTTTGTTTTTCATTTATATGCTGTGAGAGTTCCTCTCTGATTTATTTCTCAGAAACTAAACTAATATTAATGATCATTGACACATTTCATGACTGAGAGAAAACTCCATTATCGATTAATTTATTGTATGTAGCTGGTGTCCCAGGTTTAAGGTCCCGTCTAAAATGTGCACAAAGTGAATCAGGGTTCAGCTACAAGGCACCAAGGAAAGTCATGCGTTTGGGAGGGCCCAGTGATTGAGTCTCTATGACAAGTGCAGAACCGCAATGCTTATCATAGCAGTTAAAATACAAAATAAAAATTAATATTTAGGGGCCTCTCATTAATAATGATTTTATTGAGGATGTGAAATCAACAATATGATTCGGTTTCAATAACTGTGATGTATCTATGTGTAATCTGTAATTAGTGTCAAACTTGTGAGAAGTATTGTGTAATTGCCACTAAAACAATGCTGTATCTGGTATCTGGCACCAAAGATATAGCAGCAAATCAGTGACGACCTGTAAATTGTAATCTGAGGCTATGTGGACCGGACTAGATTGTCCAGCATGTGCTAATGCAAAACCCTGAAGCTTTGAACTAAGAGATCATAAACATTTTGGGGGGCATTTTAGGAACCTGACAGTTTTGCAAGGTCTGACTGTGCTTTAGTGCAGCGGTCCCCAACCTTTTTATCACCGCGGACCGGTGGCTCAACGCTTGACAATTTTACCGCGGACCGGGGGGCTGATTGTTGATTCATAGAGGAAATAAAGGTCCCCAAACTTTATTTCGTCACGGTTTATATAAGAAATCCGGTCATTTTTTTCAAAATAAAAAATCGTTTAGTCACTGATAGTAAATACAAATGTAATACTGTAATTTTCCCGTGCAGCCCGCGGACCGGTACCACGTGACCCACGGCCCGGTCCGCTGCCCGGGGGTTGGGGACCGCTGCTCTAGTGAATGAAGTGAATATTTTACAAAAATGTAAAAAATGTAAACTTGGAGGATGATACTCCCTTTACATGCAATTTACTATACGTATGTGAGCTATGCCCTTATTTTGATTGTATGTGTGATTCACCGGAGCCTCTGTGCAGGTTCACTTGCAGACGCAGCAGGAGGTGAAGATGAGGATGACTGGCATGGCCCTGCGTGTGCTGCCGCTGTACAGTGGCCTCAGCGCCTCCATGTGTCGCCAGGTTAGCTCAACCCTGAAGGAGAGGGAAACTCAGTCTGGGAGGTGCAAATCTGCGTCCTGCTAGACACTATCGAGTATACAGTACACAACACTGTGTGACATGCCATTTTAAATACAGCCTTAAAAGATATTAAACCACCGGACATGCACTCCGCAGCACCACACTTGCACTATCATCAACAACAGTCTCACTACATGACAACCTTTACACAATACACGCACCGACACTACCATGTTCAAGACATAAACACTACCTCTACAAGGCACACGGTGCAGTTCCATAAAAATACCCTTCCATTGCACTCCCTCTACAACACATTCACTTTTGAAGACACTCCCATGAAAAAAACACGTTTACTCAAGAGAGATTACCACAACATAATTTGCACAATTTGGAATTCCTTTCCTGAATAAACACATATTTAATCACAGAATGGCCATTACCACTGCTAGCATAATGTTTATTTATGCTAGCACTCTCACTCTTAATGGATTCCAAATAGAATTTTCGCTGGCTAGCAGCATAACACAATTTATTCCAGATGTAGCTTAAACACAGACTTGTAACTGACATAAATAAATATGTGACTCAGTAATTACACAAATGTCGATATCACTAACTGTGTGTGTGGGGCGCATATTAATGCTAAAGCTAGGTTAAAGTTGTGAATAGCTAAGTTCTAGCCACCCTGAATATTCCAGAATGGTCAGTGACAGTAAAGCTGCAGACAGATACTGCACATGTGTCTAAATGACAAGGTTGCCGCCATTCTCATTTTTTAACTGGGATATTTTAAGACCAAAAACTGGTCTAGACATAAAGCTTCTTGTTCTGTCTCTGAGGAAATTTATCAGTCCACATAAACAAATGGACAGACAGTTTTTATAAACCATTTGCATACCATAGCATGTATGTGTCCTGAGGGCTGTTTAATGTATGTGGTTGATGTGTCCCGTTTTATCATGTTGTGCAAATCCAGATGTTTGTCAAAGGCAAGGATGCAGCCAAGGTGTGCCCAGCTGTTACATGTTGGTACTGCCAAATAGGCCACCTTGACTGTTTCAGAGTAATGGAGGAGATTCCATCCACCAGATCCTCCACTACTGTGCCTTCTGAAGCCTTGACTTCCAGTTGAACAAAATTAGCCTGAGTACTTGAAATGCATGAGGGGAGGGTATCCCCGGGAATCTGTTGGTCAGTGTGAACTTTGGGTAAGGTCTTTGCTTGAGTATCATTGCTAAATGCCATGTGTTTCCTCTGGGTTCTCCAGCTGACATACTCAATGACCCGTTTTGCAATTTATGAGACTGTGCGGGACAAAGTGGCGGACAGGAAGCAAGGGCCCATGCCCTTTTACCAAAAGGTCTTACTGGCTGCGATTGGAGGTATGGAAACTAACATGCAGAGCCCATCTGGTGCGTATTGTACAGCTTGGAAGCTGAAGAGAATTATTTCGTACTTGGCTTTACTTGGCTTTCTCTAACTCTTCATTTTACTTTTGAAATCACACTATATTCTACAGAATTTACAGGTCATAACTAAAGATCAACCCAGATTTTACTTTACATCCATTTCTGTCACTGTATAGTACTAACAAAATGACCAGTGTTTGGATGTTAAAGCAGCAGAGGATGTGAGTGGCAAATACTAACAAAATTTTACCTGAATTTTTTCCATGCTATGAATTCCTAGTTACTCAATTATGGGATTCTTGTTTTAGAACTGGCTCTAAAAGAAAAAGAAGTATCGAGTAGGCAATTGTACAATAAATATACTGATGAATAAAAACAGTACTTGATATATACTACATGCAGGGGCGTATCAAGCTGACTACATGTCCAAAAATATCCAGACATCCCATTAGTGAGCTGTGGAGTCTCATTTGAATAATACAACAACTGTTCGCAGAGCATCTAATACTTGCTCTCAGTATTAAAAAGACAATCAGTATTATTAATTTCATCTGTTTCAGACCATTGGTCTAAAATATATAAAACCTAAGTTGTTCCTTAATGTAAAAATAACCATTTGCCAAATATACACATTGTATTATTACACTCTTGTATTATTCCTGCTGAAATAATCTAAGATATTGTCACTAGTGTTTTTACCCTTTGGGGAATTCACCCAGCGCCAGTAATCACTCCAGTAGGCATCTATATCCGTAGGTCTTACAGGAGGATTCATTGGGACTCCTGCCGACATGGTGAATGTTAGGTAAGTGTTTTTTGTTCTTTTTTGACTGATATTTGCCAAACATACATGATTTTTTCCTGTTTAACAGAATGCAGAATGATGTAAAGTTGGCACCAGAACACAGGAGAAAGTGAGTATATAAAGAGGTAATTTTCAGAGTGAAGATCCTGGACAGCTAATGATTGTCCTAGTTTCTTTCGTCTGGTTTAACTGCCCTTTTAGCCTTCTGATTTTTAGAAAGAGGGGAAAGATTGGCTTTCTGTGAGAATCTTGTCTGTTCTGCAGCTATGCGCACGCTCTTGATGGGGTCATCCGTGTCTGGAGAGAAGGTCAGTGTTATTTAAAAACATGGAGGTAAAGATTTGGTTGTTGGATGTCACCTGTGACCCACCAAGATCAATACTCTTCAAATTAATTTTCAGTCAAACAGGGCCACGCAGAGATGTTTGAAGGGGTGAGTGCTCAAAGTTAAAAAGGGGCACATAGAACCACATTGAATAACAACAACCCACATCTATCAAGAATCTAATATGGATTGCATCAGTGTGTATCATAATATATACAATATAATACTAAATCTAAATTTGAAATCAGCATTTTTTCATATTTAAAACATAAACGTAACATTATCTGTTCATGTATTTTATTTTAAACAAAGTGTTTTTTAATATCGTAATTATAATAATCCATAATTACGTGGATATGCGTATTAGCTAGCGGCTAATGACCACCACTAATTGTGCAGTTAATTAAAGGACAGGTAATATTTTGTTATGCTTTTGCACTATACACAGATCAGCAGTCGCAATTTCAGACTCAAGCTGATTTTTTCTGAGAACCAAGGTTTTGCGCAACCCATGCACATGAGTGGAAAAAGCAGATATCTTCTGCCCTTTTTTTGCTTTTGTGACTCTGGGCCTCCTTCGCCACACCCCTTCCTCCTTGTACTGTGCCCAAACATAAACCCTGCAGAAGAAAAAGGGGGCGTGGCAGACAAGGCCCAGACGTTACAGCATTTTTCCTGGCATAACATAAAAATGTGTATATTTGTGCTAAATTTGACAAATATATAAATTTTGTAATATAAATAGTAACATACACTATATAAAAAATAACTATAAATATGAACTAAAACCATAAATTGATTCTGTGGTGCGAAACACACCCCACATTTTGGGGTGGTGAAATACCGCTGAGAGATTTGAAAGTAGCCAATCCAAGCACACTAATTGATTTTCCTTGCTGTTGATTGGCTGTAGCCCATTGGAGGCATCCCTTTTAAAGGTTTTACATTTATGTATTTCTCCTTGCTGCTGATTGGCGGCTGCCCTGTCACGCATCCCTAGTGGCCAAACTAAGCACATTATTTGTTTTTCCTGGGTGCTGACTGGCTGCAGCTCAGAATTTCTAGAGAGTCTGGAGTTTTTTGTTTTGATCTTTTTAAAGCCCTGTATTTTTATTAATGTAATATAAAATAATGTATTACCATATTTAACGCGCATGCATGAATTAAAGTGCATTTACATTCTTGTGCTGCTGGAGTCCAGTGTAAACTGTACAGTAGGAATCAGTGTTGTGCATGAACTAGTTCAAAAGAAGGCGTTCATTGAACACGTTCATATTTCAGTGAACTTTGAACTGA